>VZTL01076735.1:27682-40035 GCA_013400535.1 Scopus umbretta | reverse complement strand
GGGGGGGCCGTTGGCCTTCGGCTGGGGGTTGTGATCCCCTCCGGCTGGGTGGGAGGCAGGTGGCATCCCTCCTCTGCCTGCGTGCTCGCCGCGCGCTCCCGCTATCCTCGGCTCGCTCCTGCATCTCCGCGATGGCCGAGGAGGACAGCAGTCCCTGCCGGCTTCCCGCAGCTTTTGGGTCACGTTTCGCCTCTCCTTTCAGGGAAGAGCTTTCGGGAGCAGCAGTGTGAGAAGTACAACAGCTACAACTTTACGGATCTGGAAGGGAGTCGCCTGGAGTGGGTTCCCAAGTACGCGGGAGTGTCACCCCGAGACCGATGCAAGCTCTTTTGCCGAGCCAGGGGAAGGAGCGAATTTAAAGTCTTTGAGGCCAAAGTAAGATACCTGGTGGTGGTAATCACCTCTCTCTGCCCCCTTCCAGACCAAATGCCCGAATTGCTCCTCTGCATCTCCGCTTTTCCTAGGTGATCGATGGGACGCTGTGCGGACCGGAGACCCTCTCCATCTGCGTCCACGGCCAGTGCATCAAGGCTGGCTGCGATCACGTAGTCGGATCCTCCAAGAAACTGGACAAGTGCGGCGTGTGCGGCGGCAACGGCTCGACTTGCAGGAAAATATCCGGCTCGCTCAACCGATCCAAGTAAGGCGCCGGGGAGAAGGGGTCAGCAGAGAGGGGGTGGGGGGAGAAAAACCAGCTTCCCCTCTCATTCTCCTCTTTTTTTTTTTTTTTAAATTGCAAAAGTGCTAGGCTAGGAATATTAGGACTCCTCCTAGGTCACATAAAGCCGGTTTGCTTTCCACACCCGAAGCACCGCACCTAGCCGCAGACCTTGCTTACAGAAGCCGGGCTCGAGGAGTGCTTGGCTTCCCCTCCGTGCCGTTAACCGGGGTTTGCAGCCATGCAAACACCCTCAGCCGGGTGGCCTTGCAACAGCCTGGTCTCCTCCCCAGACTCCGGAGCTTATGCTAAGTTTATTTCGGGCCAGCATTATGCAAGCCAAGCAGAGTTTATTTCCTAAAATAATAGCTGGCACTGACACCGGTGGTGGGCTCAGTACGCCACTGCAAGTAAATCTGCTGCCCCGAGGAGTTTACATATGCTGAAACCAGGACAGTCTCACCCCAACGCAGCGAGCTGGACGCATATTTCGAGGGCTGGTGCAGGATATAAACAGTTCGATAACTTTTCCCTGGGCTTGGGGGTGCATCTCAGTCCTGGGACACGGACATGGAGGCAGCCGCTTCCCTCGCCCAAGACCTCCGTTGCTTTGCCAAAGAGCTGAATCTAAGCTTTTTGTTGAAAAGATCGTAACAGATGCCCAACGCGTCCAATTCCGTGCGGCGAGGTGACTCAGGCATTCAAATTAGATTTCCTAAATGGTTTCCTTCCAGGGAGCCAGCTGAAATGGGGCTTCCACTCTCCTATGAATTGTTTGTGGTTGACTAAAGAGAGATTAGCGTGGTAGCTAGAGCCAAGAAGAGATCCCATTAAGATCAGGGTTAGGGAGGCCAGGGTGACTGAGAGCAGAGTTTGACCCAAAGGCTTTGTTCCAAAATACTCCAGACCTAATTACCAACCACAGCATCAACCGTGGGGATGCGTGGAAAACGATCCTGCCGGCCCCACGGCGTGAGTCACGCCAGGGTGGCATTTTATTATAGTGGAAAGATGAGCCCGGGGTGCAAAGACGCCCGCCCGTGGATAGGGACGGCTTCGCTGCCGTAGTGCTTGCTGTCTTCCAGGAAAGGCTTTTGAGTTAATATCAAGTCATCTACAATACAAGATGTCTGTTGGATTAACTGTTTAACTGCTGACCTGGTTTTGGCAGCGACACCTGGCCAGTGTACGTATCCTCTGGGCGTACAGTGCCAGCAGCACCCCGACTCTCTCCTATTCTGCTGTTCTGTACCCACAGCTGATGCCGTCCTTCAGCATCACCAGTGACAGCATCACTGGGCAGAGCCAGGCTTTGAGTCCCAAACACTTCACCCATTTCAAAAGCAAGGGGGTAAGGGGAATTTCCCACCAAGGCTGGTAACCGTGGGGCCGTTTGTTTGATTGCACCGCTCATTTTTGCACGTAATTCAGCAAGATCTTCCAGCTGAGCAGGCATCTGGCACGACTGTGATGTTTCTAGCTCTTGAGCGCTCGGGGTTACAGAGAGATGGCTTCAGAGCCGTGACCCCACTCGCAAAGTGCGATCCCCTGCAGGGGTCTCCTCTTACTAAGTCCAGGAAAATAACCGTGTCCCTTTGCCCCGTGCAGATACGGCTACAACGACATCGTCACCATCCCTGCCGGAGCAACAAACATCGATGTCAAACAGCGCAGCCACCGCGGGGTCCGCCACGATGGGAATTACCTGGCCCTGAGGACCCTCGAGGGCAAGTACCTGCTGAACGGAGACTTTGCCATCTCGGCCATGGAGCAGGACATCCTCATTAAGGGGACCATCCTGAAATACAGTGGCTCCATGACAACCCTGGAGAGGCTGCAGAGCTTCCGACAGCTCCCAGAGCCCCTGACCGTCCAGCTGCTGACCATTGCCAGTGAGCTCTTCCCACCAAAAGTCAAGTACACCTTCTTCATCCCCAAGGATGTCCCTTTCAGCAAGCAAAAGGGCAAAGAGAAGAAGTCGGCCAACGTCATCCGACCGATGCTGACCTCCCAGTGGGTCCTGGGTGACTGGTCCGAGTGCTCCAAGACGTGCGGCTCCGGCTGGCAGAGGCGGACGGTGGATTGCCGGGACGTGGAGGGCCAAACCTCCTCCGCCTGCGACAGAGCCCTCAAGCCTGAGGACATCAAGCCCTGCGGAGACGTCCCCTGCCCTCTCTGGCGCCTGGGTCCCTGGTCCCCCTGCTCCCAAACTTGCGGCGAGGGCGTGCGGACACGCAACGCCTCTTGCATCGATTACACCGGTAAAATCACCGCCCCGGAGAAATGCAGCTCGCCGGGGCCGCTGCCGGCCACCGCCGCCTGCGTGCTGCGGCAGTGCTGAGCCGCGCCGGGACGGGCGATGCACCATGCCGGCAACGCCGGGGCAGGACGGCGAAGGTGCCGTGGGCTTGCTCGCCAGACGAATAACCACTCTCCCGCGGTTGATCCCCACCCGATCGACGTCTACCTCAGAGGGGGGAATAACGGCGGCAAAACGGGGAGAAATCACTGCTTTTCCTTTCTTTCTTCCTTTCTTTCTGGCTGGTTGCTCGCAGGCTTGTTGTGATGTTAGGGGAAAAATAAGCGTATCTGTAGGGTTTTCAAAGAGCTGCTGTTAAGGGTGGTTGCAGACCCCGCTTGTAAGGGTCACCGGGGTTTGTCGCTGGGAAAAAAACGCAGAGCCTGGCTTTGCCGTCGCCCCGTCCCAGCGGCAGGTGAAGGAGGTCCAGGGTGAGCGGCTTTGCCAGTAAAATCGGGATGGTTTTGCAAAAGGCTTACATCGGGTTGCCAGCCCAGCCCTACAGCGGCGCGGGTGTCCTTGAGCATGAGGAACGATTTATCGGCCGTGGGGTCAGCGTGGGAGGTAACTCGCTCGTTTGGCTGGGAGCGGGAGCAAGCCGAGATCCGGATCCTGGCCTGCGTTAGGCAGGAGGACAGGCGAGATGGGCACGGTGGTTTTTCTGCTGGATTTACAAACGACGAGGCGACAAACTTCTGTCTCCAAACACCCCCAGCATCTGCAGAGTTATTCCTAGAGCTGCAACCCCATGCCTCGATTTCCCCAGCTATAAAACCGAGGCTTAATTACACCTGATCTGGCTTGCAGGACCCCGTGGGGGTTAATTAATTTCTAATTCTGCAGTGCTTTCACTGTGAAATGCCCATCACGATACCCCGTTTCCCCCTCTGGAGCAGACACTTGGGTGTGCCAGCCTTTCCTCTCCCATCCTTGGCTTTCAGCCCCCCCGCGGGCTCGTTTTCTCTCTGTGCTTTAATTTTGGAGATAATTTGCTAACCTGGCTTGTGGCAGGGATGAGCCCAGGACCTGCAGACACTCAGCCCACAGCGGTGACCGGTGCCGCTCTTCATTTCTCCTTTCCCAGGATACGTGAAGCCGCTCGGATCTGGTGCCGGGCTCCAGCCTTGCTTGAGCAATTCTTGGTCTTAAATCCGAGCCTGGCAAGGCTGGAGCAATTTCTTCCCCATGGGGAACAGGCAGGCCCCTCTCCTGGCACAGATGGCTGCTCAATCCCTGAACTTTCCCCTTTTCGAAGCGATTGCCGTCTGTGTGCTGGCAGCTGCCTGTGCCTGGGGAGCGGGGATGGAATTTGGGAAGGTTTTGCCATCGCTGGACGAGCGATTCGGTATCTCCGGGCTCCTTTCTCGATGCCCCTCGCCGTTTCCCTGCGGATGCCCGTACCCTGCCTTGGCGGCTCCCTGCTTTTGGCAGCAAAATGTTGAATTTCCAGTGGGAACAGCCTTTTTCTCATAGGAAGGGGAGAAGGGCTGGAGGAGGAGGACTTGAATTTGCGGTGTCTGAGCTTCCCCATTTGCAATTGCGGAGCGAATCCTTTTTCTTCTCTCTTTTGCCTGAGCTAAGCTCGTGTGAGACCCTTTCCTCGCTGGCCACGCAGGTTGAGGGCAGGATCGTGGGGTGAGCCGCTCCCCCGAAGCCATGCCAGAAACCCTCCCATTTATTTGAAAACCGGAGATACTCAGCTTTTATCTCCCATAGGCAATTCCTATTGAAACCAAGGGGGCTACAGCCAAGGACTGAGGGTACCGAGGGCTAGACTCCTTTTTTCTTTTTTCTTTTTTTTTTGGGGGGGGGAGGAAAGAAAAAAATAAATAAAGGCCAGCTGCAGAGTTTGGATGCAGAGCTGTTTGGGCTGTCGTTCAGACCTACCTTCGGGCAATGTTCTGCATCTACTAATTAATCTCCAGGAATTTAAGCCCTCTCTCGCTCTAACAAATAGCTGGATGCTAAAGTCATGTAGCCTTGCGGGGTTATTTTCTTTTTTCTCTTTGAGTCTGCGAGGGTTTTGACTCAAAAGACCAGCGTGTGTCTCCTCTCCAGCGTCGTAACCAGCATTTAGGATGGGTCAGAAATTTCAGCATGAGACGGTGCCAAGGAACACGTCTGTATTTATCACACGGGAATCGTTGCACGCCAGGGGTCTCTGCCAGGTTGTTTTTTTTTTTTTTTTTTAATATTCACTGCGCGGTTGCTTAGCCAGAGCTTCCTAGATGCAAAAACTCCCTGCCGCGGGCAAATCCTGCTGCTTTTCCAGCAAGGAGGAGGAGGACGGAGACCGCAGGCGGCGATGCTCGGTTGGCTGTGGGGTCTGGGTGATGTTAAGTGGGATTCCTGCCCTAGCCTTCCCATAGAAACACGTAGCCTTTACGCTGATTTAAGTCAAAGAGGTTATATATTAGGATATATATATGTATATATATGTTTCCCTTCAGTGAAGGATTGTAGCAATGTACTGAGCCTCTTGTGTTAGGTATTTATTATAAATTTCTCTTTGGTTTTGTACAGTAGCTGTCTGGAAAGGAGAGGGGAGAGAAAAAAAAAAAAAAAGAAAAATGAAAAGAGGAAAAGAAAAAAAAAAAAAAAGACTGTCTGTGTGTTAACGTGCTGCTCCCACATCCCAACCCCGAAACCTGCAGCGGGGTCGGAGAGGGGATATCTCTGCTCCTCGTTTAACCATTTTGGTACACAACTGGTGTCTCCCTCCTCCCTGCTGCGCCCGAATCAGGGGGCAATTGCCACCCGAGCCGTGTAAGCATAACAAATCCAATGAAAATTAAGCTTTGGGCTTTCATTTTAATGGGGTGGGGCGGGGGGGAAATATAATTTTCTGGTTTTTAGCCTTTTGTTTGTATTTGTTTTTAACTTTGCAAACAGTCTGTTTGTGACTCTGCCTTTACCCCTTCAATAAAGGATTTCCTGCCTCTTACTACTTTGCATTTGTCTCTATTTGCACTTTCCTCAGAATATATTTTTTTACTCTCCATCCCAAGAGCGATGGGATGGAGAGTAAAAAATCCTGCAATCCTTTAAATTTCCCTTCTCCATAGCTTATTCAGCTGTAAATAAATGGTTAATTCAGTTTTGAGATGCTAAACCAAAACATTACACGACAGAGTAGACAAATCCCAGGGAGCAAAAATTATTCCCCAGCAAATTTGAATCATCTCTCTTTTGCAGACTGCTTATGAGCACCTACCTCCCCTCTGTACGTGCACACGTACGGATAATTCTGCTGTTTATCAGGAGGACATACAGCCTAGCCAGGGCTGAAACCGAGGGGATGCCGGGTCCTTTGCTTAACTACATAATAACCATAGCTAGTGCTGTCTCTCTAGGTGCGGTGTTATCCTCTGAAACAGGGGATTGCTGAAATTTGGGATATGGCAACACAGATTTTGGAGCTATCTCATTGGAATAAGCACGGGCTCTTTACGAGGTAATTTGGATCTCTGTGCTTGGGTCGAACAGGCTCTGCTGCTAGATGGCCTAAGTGAAAGCACAGCCCGATGCTGAATAGCAGCTGCGGTTTATTTTCCATATATTGGTGATTTCCATCCACCGATGGGGCCAGAAAACGATGCTGCAGAGGCTGCCTATGTTTAGCCCCACGGGAGGACAAGGGAAAGGGTTAACCCATCGCCGTGGGACGTGTCGCTACATTAATGGGCACAGCAGCACATGCCACCCTATTTATAACCAGGTGTGACATTCATTTTAGATGACTTCCCTTGGCGCCCCTACAGCCGGGTCCCGGGTTTCGGCTCATTAAGGCGGCAGCCTGCCCTGGCTTTGCCCCCACCTTTCTTTTTTGTCGCCGTTGCTGGGTTTGAGTTGAATAATGGGAATTTCAACCAATGCCAAAGGCTTCGGGATGTTACCGGGTAGGAAAAAGCCCTTAATTAATCACAGCAGCGCAACCATCGTAATTTAACTTTCAAGAAAGAATAGCGGGGTAAGAAAACAAACCTTAGGGGAGCCTCTCTGTCACTGGATCCAGGATGGTACCCCAGAGACAACGGGGACCAGCAGCCGGAGGGACGTGTTTCTGGAGTCCCACCAGGGGGAAATGATTAGGGTCAACCCACAGCTGGACACCCCCCCACACCCCGTGCTGCCAACAGCGCTGCTCCCCAACCGGGGGCAATTATAATTTATTGGCGTATTTCCTCCTACGAGGCACTTTCAGAGGATGCAGGATGCCGCGGGGTGCTCCCCCCATGAGGAAGGTCGCCAGGTATGCGTTGAAACGGTGGTTTGCTCCTTTGTTCCCAAACCTCCTCCCTCCAAGGGCTGGGCTCTCCTGATCTCCAGCCCTGGGAGCTGCTGGAGAGTTGCTCTCCCTTCTCCTTGTGCTAACGCTGCTCTTCAGTTTAGCAGCTTTCCTCTCTCCTTGGCTTATACCTCCCCTCCCACGTAGACAGGACTTGTACCCTCCTTCAGCCTTATTTTGCTAAACTTTGCAAGCCAGGCTCTGTAGGCTCAGCTCATAGAATACCCTCCTCAGCTCCGGGCTGAATTTATTATCCCCAGACAGAAGTGACCACAGTGTCCCAGCAAGGTCACACCAGCATCTGGTGCTCCAGCCACAAATCCTTCCTTATTCCTGACAGAAACATCCTTCCTGACATGTCCTAGGACCATAATGTCCCTCTTCTGCCGTCACCCTCTCTTCAGCTCATCCATCCCAGTCTTACGACCCCTCTGCTCTTCTAGATCTCTCTTTCTCCACGCAGGCACCTGTTAAATCCACCCTCAGTCGCCCAAGCAAGCGGTCTGGTTCCCAGAGCTCCTGGGCGATGACATTTCAGCAGGGCTCTTGCGATTCAGAGCATCTTAGAAAACGGGCTCCTCTCCTAAACTGCCCGCTTCACCCTCCTCTCCGGCCGCCCAGGATGCTTTAACCCCTGGGACTGCGCTTGCTGAGGACCAGGCAAAGCACTCCCAGGGTCTGGAGAGGACATAAAGGCCAAAATCCTCCCGATGCCAGGAGAATAGCAGGGGTTGCCAAAGAGAGAAGGCAGCAGGATCGAGCTAAAGAAAATTCACCGAGCCCCGGAGACCGCAACAGGCAGGCGGACGGAGAAGAGATGGCTCCTGCACACTGCTGCTAAATTAAGGAGCAGGCAGCGAGTCCTCGAGGGTGGGAGCAAAGAGGTTTTTCCCTCTGGAGGTGCCAAGGTCAGGGAGGGGAGAGGAAGGCTGTGCAGGGAAGGTGCCGTTTGCTTTCGGTGTTAACGGACGCATCCTGCAAAGGGTGGAAAAGCAGGCTCCTAGCAGCACGGGATCTGCTCCAAGAGCTGCTGAAGCAAAGAGAAAATGTATCCCACAGGCTGCAAAAAGAGGGTAGGACAGCCTCCAGCCAAGAACTGCACATTCCCATTGCTCCAACGGGGTGAGCAAGCCAGGAAGGGAGAGATTCAAGGATCAAAGCGAGGGGCCAGACCCCAGTGACGGACAGGAGACGTAGCGGGGGGTCTTCTGGGTGGATGGGAAACCACGGTTTCTGTTTGGACAGACAAGGAGGGCTGGAAAGGGGACAGCACAGCCTCCTGCCGCCTCCATCGTGCTGCAGACGGGAGCCCCGTCCTCACCAAGCCCCGAAAACGCTGCAGGACCGCTCTGCTACGCGTCCCCGGCTCCGGCAGCTTGCATCCCATTTGAAAGCCGAAGGTGGAAGCTACGAGTACTCCTCAAGGTTTTCTCCCCATTTTCCCACCGGTGTTTTATACCCGTCAGATTCCAGCCGGTTCAGCCAAGGGACTCCCAAGGTCCCTATAGGTCCCTATAAATGAGCACGGGCTCACCCTCAATAGATGCAAATAGATTTACCACCGAATTACTCAGGGTTTACATCAGTGTTGCTCCATCTGTGTCCATGAATGGAGCCCACGATGTTGTAAAATGTGCGTGAGAGCAAATCCCCTTACCGGGAAAATACCGGGAGTCCGTATTTCATCGATTCATTGGAACGCCTCGCGCTGAGAAACTCCAACTCTGCAGAAAAAGCAAACAGTAATAAAGGATGACCGGGTAGCTGAGGAAACCCGAGCAGGCGTAAATCAATCCCGGATTTACTCCAGCAAACACCGTGGCTCTGGGAATCGCTGGAGAACCTCTTCAGGTATCGAGGGCTAATAAACTGTTGTTAATAAAACAGCCTCTTCTGCTGGAACGGGAAGAAATTCACATGGGAGTCAGGCTGGGGAGGCTGATATGCCCCTCTGCGGCGATGAAGCTCTGTATCCCAAACCTACCGGCTTCCCGCACCCAAACGCCCCGCCGCTGATTGGAAACCTAACGAGCCACGCGGAGACGGAGGCCGGGAGGTGGGTGTGCCGTTGCGGGAAGCGGTAAGGAAAAGGGAGGAAGAAATTAAATAAAGGGCTTTTTTTTTTTTATTTTATTTTTTTTTTTATTAGCAGGGATGGGGTGAATCGCTGAAGACACAGCAATTTTTCTGGGGGAGATGGATGCACGCGCGGGGGCCAGCTCCTTGCCTTGCAAACACCGCCGTCTGCCGGGCTGCTGGCTTTCCCGTCGTCGATTCGGAGGCAAAGCCAGCGTAGGGTGATTTGCACCAGCCGAGCATCCCATGCTCAGCTCTGCTCCAGGGGACGCCTGGGCATCCCTGCCAGGGTACCTGCAGCCCTATCGCTCGCCTTGACGCTGGGGCCGTGCTTTATGCTCGGGGTGTTTATGTGGAATGAATTAATTCCTAAAAAAGAAAGGCAATTCCTAAAAAAGAAAGGCAATTCCTAAAAAAGAAAGGCAAGGTGGTGTTTCCCTGGGCAGATTTATGGCTGATTTCCAGGCCACACGTAGCAAGTTTAGAGGCTGTACTTGGGAGGACTTCGTTATTTTGCTGAAGCACGGCGAGGACATGGACCACGCTGAATTTTACTGTCTTCCAGACACGAATTCCGGTTGTTTGGACCCGATATCCCTCCTGTGCAAAGCCCCGGACCTGCTCAGAGCAAGTCTCCAGCAGGATACAGGCACGTGTACCGACCCACGGTAACGACGAAGCCTCTCTGCTGCGCTAACCTGAAGCTTTATTAATGGAATTGTTGCCATCGGGAGTTACCGTGGCTAGGCGGGAGCACGATTCTCCCTTGCCCCGCAAATTATGTCCCATTAAAGCGGGAGCAACCCGCGCACACCTGCAACCTGCTGCAATCGCTGCGATTTTGTTCCTGCTTTGCACAGGAGTAGATTGCAGCGGCAGGCTGTCGTGCATCAGGGTTGCAATAGAGCTCCCCGCCAATATAAAGCCAATGTAAGAGGAAGCGAAAGGAGAATTAAGCAGCAGAGAATCTAACCCGGGAGATCGCCGGGGCTCTGGTTTTCTCCCCAATTTTGCAAATCATCGCCGAAAACGGTCCCAAGGTTTTTGCTACAGCGCGGGGAGTTTGGCCTCGGGTTTGGGGTTTTGGTTTTTTTTTTGCTGACGGAGCGGTGTGGCGTTTTCTAGGGGCTGGTTTTAAATTTTTTACTGCCGATTAAGATTTTTTACTGGCTTTCAATCTGTTTCCTGCTTCACTTTATGGGGTTTTGGTCGCAAAAAAAAAACAACAAAAAAAAAGAAAAACCCCAACCCAGCAAGAACAACAAAACCCCCACGGGAAAACAAGCCACGGAGCAAACGGCCACGCTACTCACGTTAAATTAAGCTGTGTTTACCCCGAGTTAGCGCAGATTTGGGCCAAATTATAGGGGTGGATTAATTGGAGACTCGTTAACTCAAAACTTGATTGGGATGGATGCTGGAGGGCAGTTTGCACAGTCCTGGGCCACGGGGCTGCATGCAACGTGCTCAGTGAGGGGGTATGCACGGTGTGCATGGTGCTGGGCCCCGGGGTGCTTGCACCGGAGCACCGAGGGGTCGGGATGCACGGTGTGCATGGTCCCGGGGCTGCATGCACCGGAGCACCCCGTGCTCGGTGAGGGGGCTATGCACGGTGTGCGTGGTCCTGTCCCCGTGAGTGCATGCACCGGAGCACCGAGGGGTCAGGATGCACGGTGTGTGTGTGGTTCTGGCGCCAGGACTGCATGCACCGGGGCACCCCGTGCTTGGTGAGGGCGCTATGCACGGTGTGCATGGCCCCAGGGCTGCATGCAATGTGCTTGGTGAGGGGGCTATGCACCCTGTGCACATCCCTGGGCCCCGGGGGTGCATGCACCGGAGCACCGAGGGGTCAGGATGCACGGTGTGCATGATCCTGGGCCCCGGGGCTGCATACAACGTCCTCAGTGAGGGGGCTACACACCCTGTGCACAGTCCTGGGACCGGGGGGTACATGCACCGGAGCACCGAGGGGTCAGGATGCACGGTGTGTGTGTGGTTCTGGCGCCAGGACTGCATGCACCGGGGCACCCCGTGCTTGGTGAGGGCGCTATGCACGGTGTGCATGGCCCCAGGGCTGCATGCACTGGAGCACCCCGTGCTCAGCGAGGGGCTATGCACGGTGTGCATGGTCTTGGGCCCCACGGGTGCATGCACCGGAGCACCGAGGGGACAGGATGCACGGTCCTGGGCCCCGGGGGTGCATGCAACGTGCTCGGCGAGGGGGCTATGCACGGTGTGCGTGGTCCTGGGCCCCGGGTGCATGCACCGGAGCACCGAGGGATCAGGATGCACGGTCCTGGCCCCGGGGCTGCATGCACCGGGACACCCCGCGCTCTGTCCGGAGGCCGCGCACGGTGTGCAGGGTCCCGCGGGTTGCAAGCCCCGCCCGCTCCCGCCCTNCCGGCCCGCGTCCACGCGTGTTTTCCCGTGGCGGCGAGCTCTGCCACCCGCGTCCCGTTCCCCCTCCCACGGGAGGCCGTGGCACCCCCGGCAGGGTTCCACACCCCCCCCTTCTCCGGGCAGGCCCCCCCCGGGGGGGGGGGTGTCGGGCCGGCCGCCGTGCGCGGTGTTTACGCGGGTCCCGAGGGGGCCGCGTTNCCCCAGGGCTGCATGCACTGGAGCACCCCGTGCTCAGCGAGGGGCTATGCACGGTGTGCATGGTCTTGGGCCCCACGGGTGCATGCACCGGAGCACCGAGGGGACAGGATGCACGGTCCTGGGCCCGGGGGGTGCATGCAACGTGCTCGGCGAGGGGGCTATGCACGGTGTGCGTGGTCCTGGGCCCCGGGTGCATGCACCGGAGCACCGAGGGATCAGGATGCACGGTCCTGGCCCCGGGGCTGCATGCACCGGGACACCCCGCGCTCTGTCCGGAGGCCGCGCACGGTGTGCAGGGTCCCGCGGGTTGCAAGCCCCGCCCGCTCCCGCCCTGCGCATGCGCCCGACCCGGCCCCGCCCTTCCCCGGGCCGCAGCCCCGCCCCCGGCGCGGTGCACGCTGGGACACAAACAAAGTGCCCGGCCGGGCGGCGCG
>VZTL01076735.1:2840-27598 GCA_013400535.1 Scopus umbretta | reverse complement strand
GGGGGAGGAAAAAATAGGGGTGGTTGGGTTTTTTTTTTTGGGGGGGGGGGGGTGTTGTCTCCTGCATCCCAGCGGGATACCTGCTGCCTCCCTTTTCCACCGCAGGCTTATGGGAGGAAACGAGGGATTCCCCCTGGCTGTTAGGCGAAGCTTGCTGTCCCTTTGTTGTGTTGTTTTGTTTGTGTGTGTGTCCCGACACCCCTTCCTGCGTATTATTTACTGCCCATCTGCCAGGGTCTGCTGTGCTGCTTCTGTTTGCCCCCCGCGTCCACGCGCGATGAGGGTATCGCAAGCCAAGATCTGTTGCGTGTTCCTCTGCTCTCCTTCCCTGTATTCCAGGTTATTTTCCTATATACAAACATAAACATTGGCAGATGCTGACGGGGGGGTAGAGTCTGCGTCTTGCTTGCTGAGAGCCTGTCGCCTCCTTTCCTACACCCAGGGCGAGGGTACCGCTGCCTTGCAAAATCTGCTGTACCTCTTTTCACTCACAGGTGTACTGGGGAATGCCTCCATGCCTGACCACCGCAGCCTGTTAAATCCACATGCCCCAGGAGGCTTCTCCCTGTCTATTGAAAGCTGCTAAGTTGGGTTGGGTTTTGTTTTTTTCCCACCCAAATAGACAGGCAGATATCTTCCACCAGATCCTAAGGGACGACTCTTCCAGCCCATCTCCTGTTTGCTCTCTGGAGCTTGTTCTGCCCACTGAAGGGGGGGTGTCTGTCTCCTCCTACGTGTATACACACACCCCGGGGTTATCCCACTGCCTACTAAAAGCTGGTGCATCCCACGTTGCGCGCGTTTGCACGCATCGGGGAAAGCAGCAGGCGGCCTTTCACCGGTAGCCTTGGGGGGAGGCAGGCAGGCATTTTTCCGACACGCTTCCAGGGAGAAGGTTTCCACCGTTTGTCCTTTCATGTCTTGCATGTTCCCACAGACACCCAGCGGCAGCTGTTTCGGTGCCTGCCCCCAGACCGTAGTACTTCCTCACTACACGTGCCAGAGCGGTCACCCGTTCTTACCCATTTCTTATCTCTTCTTGGCTGCCTGTTACATCTTTCGTGACTGAGACATTCAACCCTTTTTCTTCGCGTGCCCTGCCGACACTGCGGTGCGATACAGTCAGATTAAGCCTACCTTGTTTTTTGCTTTGACTTTTGTTTTTTCTTTTCTGAGCAGCCTGCCAGAGTAAAAAGAAGTAGTCCGCATACTTCATAGGTATCTGCGGATCTCAAGCTGGAAACCATGGGTCTAAAACACATGCAGTTTCTCCCTTCCGCACATATATGTAATCGTCCAGCCGAGGATCGATTCTGCCTGTTTCTAGAAGTCTCCTGCTTTCACAGTTTCCTCCTGTGAGGTCCTTGGTTTGCCATACCCACATGGGGAATTTCTCAGGCTCCCTGCTTACATGTTTGCCCCGGCTTTCTCTCTGTGCTCCTGCCCGATGTGAGCCTTTTCCTTTTCCCCTTTTTTAATTTTCATTTTGCTTATCCTCGGGGTGTCTAGTAGACTTAGCTTTTACCTAGATGGAGGTCACCCAGTCCACCTCCTGAGCTGATCCCTGGCCTCCAGCTGCCTGTTCTCCTAGACTAGGCGACGTGTTGTTTATCGTGTGCGGGGCACGCCTGCGGCACCGCATTGCGGACCCTGCAAGGAGACACTGAGCGGGAACGGCCTTAGTGCAGGTGGGTCACGGGCTACGGTCCAGGAGTCTTTTAGGGTATCTGGAGTGCGATGTGCTTTTCTTCTGCCATCGAGGTCTCTTACTGCAGCTTGACGTCTACATGTAATGGAGATCCAAGGTGTGATGCGCCTGGAGACCTTGCCTGGGTGTAAGTGCGTCTATTTAAGGAGACGGAGCTGAACAAGTGTTAACCTGCTAGCTTAGACACAGCTCTACCAGTATAAATGCCTCCGTTGATGTAAAACTGTTTATACCAGAAACCAGTTACAATGCTCTGTCTCTCCCTAGGGACTACTGCTATTTAAACAGCTGGTTTTAATCCGAAACTTTAATTGGTGCGAACACTCCAAGCAGGCCCTTTCCAGGGGAAGGGAATTTCCAGCCCTACTTTAGTCTCCCCAGGTGGATGTTACACGGACGCTGACTTGTCAGGAGGGAGGATCGCGCTCGCCTTCCCACACCGAAGGTTTCACGCTGGCTTTGTTTACAGGGCGAGAGAATTCCTCCTCTTGTGACTGTGAGGTTTGGAGCGGGGGGAGTGTCCTTATGTATTTCTTCCGCAATACGTAAGAGTAGTAGTCAGCAAGTGAAACTGAATCCTTGCCATGTTTGTTGCAACAGGAGGTTAATCATAAACTCTGGCAACTTTTGAAAGGGGTGGTTTCGTTCTGTGGTGTCTGTAGCAAATGTGTGCTGTTAGGAGGGTCCGGTCAGCTGCTTGCTAAAGGGATCAAAAGCAAATACAGCTTCCCCCCCTCCGTGTGAAGCTGACCAAGCGTCCGCAAGTTATTTTTGGTTATATCCCGTGACTTGCTCGAAGGAGGCTTTTTATTTTTATGTCCTTCTTGTGAGCGGCTGCGTGACACCCGTGCTGCGAGGTGAACGGCGTTTGCGTGCTTTGTCGCCGACAGGGAGGAAGGTCTTGGGTGCTTTGAGCTCGGTACCGGCTGCTTCGCGTCTGGCGTTTCGCTGGCGTTGTCTGTTACATCCGGTAACCTTCTTTTGCAATGGTCTTTGAGAACGTTTGAGTGTATTTCTGTGAGAAGATCTGGCAATATGTGTAACTTCGCTCCTTTTAGGCGTTGTAATCCGCTAGCGTAAAGAAGAGGAAAGTCAGACTGTGACAAAGCAGTGATGCTCTTGCTGGCACGTGACGAGGAAGGAGATGTCCCTTGACATAGAAGGGATCATCTGTTGACATTCTTCTATCTCGCCCAGTTATAAGTAGGTTATCCCTGCTCAAATTATGCAACTGTGCAGACAGCCAGACTTCAGGAATTCCAAATACTTCAACGTGTCAAGTGCTGACTTCTAAATGAAATGCCACGGTTGCAGCGCGCGTTCACAGGCTGTCGCTCAACACATGACATCGGTCTTGGAATCGCGTGCGGCTGAAGAGGGGCAAGCAACTTAATGGCTTGTGTCTTTGAAAGTGTGTTGCGCGAGATCGCAGGAAGAAAACCGGGTGGGCGATGTGCCTCTACCTGTAATAGCGTTTCGATGTGGAAGTAGGTGGTTAGCATTTCAGCAGTTAGAAGCGGAAAAAAGAAACCCTGAAAACATTGATTTACGTAAGAAGTCAAAGCGCCTCGCGCTCTGTGGCTCCTGCTGTTGTCTCGAAAGATGCAGTTCCTAGCATAGAGCTAATTAAATAGTTGTGTACTTATCACTAAGTAAACATCGGAGTCTATTACTCTTAACTTGCCTTGGAGATCAAATTGATTCTTCTAATGGTGTCACTGGATGAAAACAAATGTCTAGTGCTGCTTTGTACAAGGTGCCTAAATGAAATGGTGGTGGTAGGGAACGAACTGCAAACCCGATAAAATGGCGTTCACGCGTACAGGTGGGAAGAGAGGAATTGTAAATGCTTGGCATTTCATTTAATTCTTACATTCCATTTAATCAAGTTACGGAAGTGACTTAAACTGTGCGTTATTCGCAGATAGCGTGTTTTTTTAATCTATTCCAATTTAGAGCTGGGGAAGTAATTATTTCGCGTCAACAGGTTTATCAGACTACGTGAATGATGGGGATAATAAGGACGGCAAAAAAAATGTGCGTTGGGCTCAGCGTGTGGCCTGTGACAGTGGCCAGAAGTAAATCCTGTGGGGGAAAGTGGAAGAGCATACATAGACAGCGCAGTAATCGTTCCTCGGCGTGTCTGCCGGTGGTGAAGGGTTTGGAGGTGGCCCAAGCTAGAGGGTACGTGCTGACAGGCGTGTTTAATGGTGCCTGTTGGGCTTGTCGTCGATGGATTTGCCTAGGCCTTTGGAGCGGTTTATACCTGTAGCTTCCACAGTATGCCATGCGATGAATCCCACAGTTTGTGCAAAAATAATTCCTGGGGTTTGGAGGGGTTGGGGTTTTTTGTGTTGTTTTAAACCCGATGAATGGTAATCTCATTGAGTGCCTCCTAGGTTTTTGTAGCCTGAGAAAGAATAAAGAATCTTCTTCCAGTCACCCCACCTCATTTGCAATTTTATAGAGCTCCGTGTTCTCAGTTTTCTCTCTTCGGGTTTTTCTTTCTTTTCCAAGCTGTATTGTCCCAGTCCAGTTAGTACCTCTGTCTGCGGAGGCTGTTCTACATAACTTTTTTTTCTTTTTTTTCCTCCTCCCTTTGAGCTCTGCTATATTGTTCTGAGGTGACTTGACCACAACATGGTCAAACAGCTTGCTTTACCCAAGAAGGGTGAATAAAGGCAGCTTTTTCAGAGCATTAAGAGATGCTTTCTAATAAAGGGACACTTTGTAGCTCATCTGTGGGAACATTATAAACATTTATTGTGTGTAATGTTTTCTATTCAAAAGTACAAGTGAACATAGTAATTATAGTGAGAGCTATTTTAGTGGAAATACAGATACTGAAGATCTTAGTTTATAAATCTAGCTACAGATGGTAGTTGATACGGCATTTACTATTTGGATATTACTAAGAATGCTTTATGGAAAAAAACTGCAATTATGGTGCGTACTTGCCAGAGTTAAGCGTTTGGAAGGTTTTGGCAGCACAAAGATGCCATGTCCTCTGGAGACCCAAGAGCCCTAGAAATCACTAGTGGGTTTAGGAATAACTGGTGGGTTAAGGGGCAAGCTGGTCCATGCTAGGGGCAAGATACTTAGGTAGCGTTAGAGCTCTGCAGGCCTGGTCTTGGGTTTTTTTAGGTGGGTAAATAGCCCTGTTAAGAAAGACCTACTCTGAGAAGTTTCTGTGAAATGTTAGTAAAGATGCTAAAGGCTTAAAAAAACCCAAACCAAAACAAAAAAAACACCCAAAACCAAACACCACAAAACTCTCCTTCTCCCCAGCCTGAACCATGGATAAGGTTCTGCCAGTCCAGGTTTGGCCATACAAGGGAAGAAAGTTAGAAAGCCTGTATAGTTGCTGCTCACCTGGTAATGTGATTTGTGGATAAAGAGAAGGATTTTTGCTTTTCGGGGCCAAGGAGAACTCCTTTTAGGCATTTAAGTTTATCTGCATAAGTGAGTCATTAGGAAAATAAAGGGTATGCAGAGTGCTAAAAGGGTGATGACACAACCGCATTCCTGCCTTGCTTAAACTTGTCCGGGATTCTTTATAGCTGCTTCCGTTGGAAAGGTGGCTGCTTGTTTGTGTGTCTGTGACACCTTGACTAGCTGGCCGCGGTCCATGCTGTCTGGATTAGCGATGCCTTTTCGCCTCTTCGGCTTGTACACCGATGTGTGACTTTGCCTTGATCTCTCCCCTTTGCTCTTTACGCAGGTTTTTCCGTGGCGTTGCTTGTCAGCGCAGGCTTCCAGTACTTTGGGCACTAGTGGGGCTAGCGTGCTGCAGGGAGATTTAAGATTTGCATTGGACTTCAGAAAAAAAAAAAATCATTTATTGTCGTTAGTGTGGATTTCGTTAAGGTGTAATGCTTCCTTGCTAATCTGGACTAAAAATGAGAGAAGGAAGGCTGTCATTTTTTGTAATAAGCCTCAATACTTCAAACAACAAATCGGTTGACAGGTAAGCTTTGTGCTGAACTAGTAAAAACTAGCACTTAGCCAAATTTGGCTGTCACAGACCTAATGATGGTGATATGCAGTTACAGTCATTTGTTTCTGTAAAACGAGGAGACAGGTTTGTCATTTTCGAGTGACAAAAATTAAAGCCTTGCGCACAATAAGGTAGGAGGCACAGCTTGGGGGTGATAGCAGAGAGGAGGGATTCTTCAGTTCGGTTGCTATTGGCAGCTCCTGGGGCGTAACGCACCCAGTTAGGCCCTGGTTTTGTCTTGGAGGAAATGGAGAAATAATTTCTTTTCCAAGTGTGGTTTCTCCCTGCGCCATCGGTTAAAATGATCTCTGAAATGGACCCTTTTCCGTCTGAAGAGGCGAGGCGTGCGCCCTTTCCTCTCTTCAAAGATACATAGTAGGACTTGGCACTATTCTGTAAATAGGCGTACCTGTGTGTGTGTGTGGAAGCACAGACAGTTTTGTTAATTTTTTTTGTTGTTGTCTTTTTTTTTTCTCTTTTTGTCTCTTTCATAGATCTAATGCAGGAGTCCTACCGAAAAAATCTTGAACCGTACTAGAATATTTTGGTATGCAGATAGAAAACCCATGCTATTTTCCTTGTTATTTCTTATTTCATGTTGTTATATTGGCGCCACCAAAAAGGGCTTGGAGATTTTTGCTTTTGTTACTAATTTGGGAGTTTGGCTTGAGTAGTCTTTTTTGATGTATATTTTTCATAAGTTTTATGTTGATACGCTTGCAGAGCTTCTGAAAGTGCAGACTGAAATGCTATGGGTAGCCATGGTAAAACAAGAAAAAATAGCTTTCTGGAATTAGTTCGAACTAGAAGATTGCTGCCACGTGACAAATAAAAGTACTTGATGGTTATTTTTTGGCGAATTGCAGTAGTTGGAAAACTTTAATGTTCAACTTGTATTTTTGTTTTTGTTTTGCATCATTCATTTGTACTGCTGTTAAAGACTGAAGACTATAAAGCCGAAGCCTTGCTTTTTATTACACTGTGTGGGAAACGGTCATGTACTGGCTTTTCTACACTGAGAAATTTGGGAAAAACTTAACCTGAACTTGTGCACGAACACCGTCACGGAAAGAGGGGCTGCATTTGAATGTGCGCCTCAGGGGTGTAACACATCAGCCTGTTCAGTGTGACCTGATTACACCTTCTGTGGGGCTTGCCTGCCTTCTGTGGGGCTTGCCTGCGTGAGGATACAAAGAGGACTATGAATTCACTTGTTGCTTTTATTCTAGTAAAAAAAACCCAAGAACAAACCACGAGCGGAGATTTGCTCCGATGTTGATGGCACAAACATCTCTAGCACGCGCTTTCAGGGCAAACCCCTGTTGAACTAGCCATCCAGTAGTTTGATCGTGTGTGCTTTTTCAGAGAACGGGTGAAAACCAGAAATGGCAGGGCAGTGAATCTGTTGTGAAATATCTCAATACATTCTATCTAGTGAAGGGCGCACGTTCATTTTTATTATGAGAATAAATGTAACTCCGTATATAACAAGACCTTTTAGCAGTTGCTGCTCGTATTGTTAAATGAGCCTCAGTTTGAAGTACCGTCAGAAAATTTGCTTTTATGTGTTACATGGAACACTAATGTGAGATTCCTACAATGAAAAGTTCAAAGTGCTGGAGGCTGGGGAAAGCGGCATTTATCTAGTTTGCTTATTCAACCGTGTGAAAGCTATATTAGGCGCACAAAGTTTATACTTTGCACTGCAGCTTCAAAAAGGCAACAAGTTAAATCTGGGTCCTTTGAAGTAATGAATGGTAACGTTCTGTCCTCTGAAAGAGCTGACTTCAAATGGTCGCACCAAAACTTGAAAAACTCTTGTCATGGCTGGGGAAAACAGGACTCGGGGGTGGGAGGTGGAAGACGGGCTATGAAAATGTGTGGAGTTTCTTGCGTGTCCTTAGGAGTGAAGAGCAGCCAGACTACTGTACCCGATGGCGTTCCTGAAGCTCTTTGCTCGTTCTGCACCAGAATGGTGCAAAGTTACTGTTTTAAGTTCTCCCCAGATAAATCTAAGAGTTCAGCCGTTGCGTGAAACAACGGCATTTGTTGGAGCCAGCGAACCTCAGTTGTGTAGAAGCGTGCAGAGTCTTTTAAGAAAATGATGTCTCTCTCCTTCATGTATCTGTAAGTGGCTCCCAGAAACATCTTGTCTTCTAGCTGTTGCGTAAAAACAGTCAGTGGCGTCAGATCAACGATTTACATGCTGCCCTGATTATTGTAATCTCTCCTTTTAATTAGATCCCGCGATTAAGAACTGTCTTGCTGATCAGTGCACTCAATGTATGCCCTATCAGTTCCAGCCAGTACATGCTCCTAGCTGAAACGTTGTCTGGTTAAGTCAGATGCTCTGAAAAGATCTGAGCGTAGTTTACTTTACAGACACGTGAAAGGGGGAGCTGCACAGAGAACACCACCACCACAAACCCCTCTTGAGAACTTTTCAGGAGGTTAAAATAGACATTGACAAATACCTGACAAAAAAGGAGGTATTAAAATAGTCTGGTTGTTCTGTGGGCCTTTCAGTTAGCTGCTCAATTTAATATAATGGTGCAGAGGTCTTTCTCCAAAGTCACTTTTAACTAATTAGCTCCCAGATTATATGTCAAGTCTGTTACTAGCTCCCTAGTGTATCCTGTCGAGATTTTAATTTCATGCTGTTGGATTTCCCATGAATTTCGTTCTGTTCCTAGGGCTCCAGTTCTCAGTCATTTGTTTTTAGGCGTAGCACCGATGCTACATCTTAACCTTTTCATCAGCATTTTTTGAGCCAGTGTCTTTACGGAAACACTCGGAGATCACTGCTAAAACAAGTCCTCATGCCACTTCATGGGTAAATTCTTTAACCTGTTATTTCAAGTACATGATTTACTTCTTTTCATCCAGCTCCTTAGCTGCAGTTTGTCTGTTTGTCTCCTTGTTTTCACCAATAGCTCTATATGTCATATCGTTCAAACATTTTAATGAAGTTCTCATCATATGTGGCATTTCCTTTTTTTCTGAAAAGTACATTATCAGGGCAGTTTGACGTACTTCAGCTTCAGTAAACACAGGTGCTGTCCTATTTTCTGCCTGTTTTCTTCATTCTTCTTTTCTTCAGACTGTTTTCATTAAGCCAGATCTCTACGGTTGTATACAAACACCTATAATCGTGTAGCTCTGCGAGATGAAAACATCTCTATATTTTTAATAATCAGAGCTTCTGCACCAAATATTTGAGAGACGAAGTTAACACAGTGTTACGGTTGCCAAGCTTCCTGGCAGGTGTGTACCACAAAATGAGACAGCCTTTGAACAGTCCTGCCTCTTCTCCTGGTACGCTAGCACCTTTTTCTTGAGAAGTAAAATACCAGTTTGCATGTTTGTAATCACAGCAGTGTCTAATGGAAACATTTTTAGATTGACTCCTAATGAAAGGAGTGGTAATATGTTTTACACACCTACAACGTGATCTTTAATCTTCAAGTTTTATCTAGACTAGGAGTTGTAGGTATGCTTTAATCTTCTTGCTGTATTAATCCAGCACACTCAGTGCCTACATACAGAGCTCTCGGGTTGTCTGTCAGTGGCTCCCAAGCTTTTTTGGTGACAAGCTGTTGTCAGCTCTCAGTTTTTCCTATCAGTCTGAAGGGTCTGCTGTTGGCCACGGCCATTTACAATGCTGTGCAGACTAATTTTCCTTGCCCGGAAGCCAATGGGACCATTTAGCAGGTTAAATTTTGCTGTGTGAGACTTGAATCCTAATTCTGTGATGCTTCTGCACTTCATAATTTCCCGATTTATCTGTGAATCTGTTATCTGCTGTAGTGCTGCCTCATGACAGCTGTGAGTTTGTCAGCTGTAGAGACCAAAAGTCTCATTTGTCTCTCATTTGCCCCAGACGTAAGTGGTGTGCGGTTCCTGCAATAGAAATTAAAAAGAAAGGTTTACAGTAGGATTAAATTCTCTTGCCAATTCGAGTTGGTCAGAAGCAGCTCTCGCAGGCTGCTTCCTGTAGGCCCTGTATATGGGATGTTAGGGGACAAGAATAAATCTAGAAGTGTCACTTTCACAAGGAAATGACAAGCCAGAGCTGCAGGAGAGTCTGCTGCAAGTATGTGGCTGCTGCTGAAGTTACTGAACGTGGCCTTGGCATCTGTAATCTATTACGGTCAGGCAGATGACTTCTAAATTCTGCCAGATGCAGGGGTTGGAAGAGCTCCTTTTTGAGTTCCAGGACACGCTTGGGGCTTTCAAATGGATACAGTCTGCAAAGGACACGCTGGAAGATGTGTCGGCCCAAGCCGGTAAGTTCCGTGTCCTGTTGTGTTCCATCACTGGGAAGGTTTCGAAGGTTTGTGGCGGCACCGTGACCGACAGATCCAGCTTCATCTGGGGTGCACGCACTTGTGTGCTGTCTGCTGGGCTCTGATGTAGGCTCCTCTTTAGGCCATAAGACTTCTTCCTATCAGCCTGCACCCAGGCTCTCTTTATCTAATATCTCCTGCCAAGCTGTCAGAACATGACTGCTGAATTTTTTACATCCAGCTTCTTCATTGCCATGCAAATGACTAATCAGGAAAACAAAACAAAAATCCCTAAGACACGTTGCGCTTCACGTTGTATGTAGAAACAGCAACTCCTGAAAAACAGCGATGGTTTACCTAACGGTTTACAGCTCTTTCTTTGTTACGACCTCACGGTACAAGACCAACAGCTCTGTGATACGTTTTATGTTGGTTTTAGTACTCTAAAATAAAAGCAGTAGACACGTTCTCCTCTTTTTCATTACAGTAGATGTTGCTTTTTTCATGTATCCAGCAAACATCCTGCTTCTGTATGCTGAGGCAGTCTTGCAGCATGGGGAAGGCTTTGGTCTGCTCACTCTGGAATCTGTGCACTTTTTACTTGGAGCTTTATAGTTTAGAACCAGTACAGCTGAGATGTTTGGAATGAAGCAAATATTTCTATTTATTCATGGTCTTTATTGCTTTAACAGCAGGTATTGTGCTGTTTGTGTTTAATATCCGTGGTGGGAAGAAAAAAAAAAAAAAAATCTGCAAAACTGAGGAGGAAGTAGGAGAGCGTGCTAAGGTACTGCCCATCTCTTGGCAAACAAAGTTGAAATCAGGTAACAGGAATGTGCAGAAGCAAATTGGAAAAACAGTGTCTTTCCCTGTCCTGCCTCGCAGCGGAGATTTGTCAGTATGTTGTTACCAGGGTCTCTAACAGGATATTTTGGCTTCTCTCACAGGCCCCTTCAGTTCTGTTCAGATCAGCTCTTGAGTCAAGACAGCGGCGCTAAGTGGATGTGTTTCTCTCCCTGCCTGCCAGGAGAGCAGTGGCAGTTGAGGGACGGGCTACCGGAGTTTTAAAAGAGTGCTGGCCGGGAGCACGCTCTGTTCAGTGAACACTTTGGAACCCACTTCAAGGTGATGAATGAGGATGACAAAACGATTTTGGTGAGCGGGCCCTGGGCTCGTCGTGACAAAAGATGAGGAGAGAGCGGAGGAATTTTGTAACTATTTCTAGGAATTTGCGCAGAAATGGGAGCTCTTTCCGCAGCCTCGTACCCGCTGCGTTTCAGTTTCCTCACCACTGAGTAAACCACATGTTCTAGCATGTGGAAGGCTTGAGTTCCGTGCATTCAGCTGCAGCGTTGGTTTCTCACCAAAGCACCTTGATGGTAGTCAACAGTTAAAACCGAAAGCCAGGATAGGTGAATCTTTTGCTCTCTCTTCTGTGGGAATACACTTCAAGAAGTAAACCCAACAAAGCAGCAATTAAGGCACAGTTGCCAAAAACAGTACCTGGGTTTTGAAAGATAAATTACA
This sequence comes from Scopus umbretta, assembly GCA_013400535.1. NCBI lineage: Eukaryota > Metazoa > Chordata > Aves > Pelecaniformes > Scopidae > Scopus > Scopus umbretta. The sequence goes on along the minus strand of VZTL01076735.1, from coordinate 16,080 downwards.
GGGGAGATAAGTGGCTGGGAGCCATGGCATCTTGAAGAGGAGGGGTATCAGCTCCTTCTAAATTCAACACTCGGCTGACGCTCCAGTCATGCAAACCGGTCTAAGACAGTCTGTATTCTGCTGTGAGGGGAAAGTCGTCTGTTGTTACTGCAAAAATTACACCCTGAACTTTCCCTTAAAATGTCTATGTAAATGTTTTCTAACTTGATCCTTTCAGAACTATTCTGTTGCAGCTGACCTACCATCTCAATTTACAATAAAACCATTTTGTAGAATAAATTGCTGGTTTTGGCACCCCACTACTTGTCTCAATGCTTTCACCAGCTCTGAGAATTAAAATGCACCTACCAGATTTGTGTCATGCAAATCCACTTTTCCATCATCTGAGTCGTTCTTTTCACATCCACATTAAAGGTGAATGTTTTCAATAGCAATGGTAATGCGAGTGAGTGCTGTAACGGCGATCTAGGACTTTGGTGTGCCCTCGCACATCTTCCTTCTCGTGGCATGTTGCACTTAAAGCTTTTCCTTTCTATTATTGTAGGGCTTAACTTTGGGGAAACTTAAGAGATCTGCTAGGAATACAAAACAGGTGTTTCATGGGTACTCTGGGCCTTCCTTGTTCCTGCGTAATTATGTTGGAAGAGGAGCTGTCGGATGCTTTTTCTCCTTGTGCTTTGCAGAGAAATACTATTGCTGGTCTGTCGGAGAACTTACAGTGGAGGAATAACGTGTGCTTTTGCACCTGCCTCTGTGCCTCCTGTATTGCAGAGGTTTACCTTGCTTGGTACCAAGCAAGTAAAGTTATCGTGGGCCCTGGCACAGCTCAGAATTTCCAGCAATATTTTGGGAAGAGCTGCAGCCTTAGTGCTTTGACTTTGTAAACCTCAGCCCTGGCAGCACTTGCGAGTAACTTGGCTAGATCCGTACAAATTCGTTCAAGATGGGGGTGGAGGGGAAAAGCTTCTTGCCACAATGCAGTTTCCACAAGTGTTAAACAGAGGTCTGGGTGCGTAGAGTTCATCTCTCCTCTGGAGATTATGCAGGGTCCTTACACAGGCCTGGTTCAGTTAGAGTTACTTGTGTGCACTTACACGTTTGAAGCTTTGAAGCCATAGCTGCTTCCTGATAGTGTTTTAGTCTGCCTCTGTGAAGCTTAACTCTAGTTCCGAAATACTGCCTGCCACCCTTCTGCACAAGCCTCTGGTGGTCTGTAACTGAAACTTAGGAATATCTTCTTTTGGAAAGTCTCTTTGCCAGGAATTTGTCAGAGGAAGAGGTGGCTGCTTCAGACGCCGTTTGCCACTGTGGCATCTTTGGGAAGTGCTCATGAAAAAAAAAAAAAAAATGGTGAATGTAGGTACAAGCTTGTGCTTGAGTACAAAGAAGCTGACAAATCCTTTTTGTGGGTGACATTAGTGGTAGATGGAGTCAATGGCCTCAAAAGCTCTGGCACGTGAACCTGTCAAAAGTGGTGTGCCAAAACCTGTTTTTACACAATAAATGGCCTTATCTTATCAAATGCAGTACTTCTGGAGTACGTAGGAAAAGCAGAACACGCTCTTTTATGTGCCTTCAACTGTGAAAGGGAATATTACTGCTAACAATAAATAGATGGATTGTAGCATTTCAAGTCTTCAGCTTGCTGCCTGAAATTGCTCTGCCATCAAAGCTCCCAAGTGAAGTTCTCCAGCGTTACTTATCTCGCTCTTAGCAATTCTTTCCTGGATAGGCAGAGGTCTTTCCGGAGGGTTGTCCAAGAACAAAAGCTTGTGACAAACTCCTTAAAACACCTGAAAATTGTCCTTTTCTGTGAAGCCAGGAGGAAAGGGACATGGGAGCAATTTCAGCGTCTTGGGGTATTTCAGTGGGAAGTGGTTTGGAGAATAAAGGTCTGGCTCCCGAACCGGGAGTCTGGGGACCAGGTCAGCCCCGGTACGGGAAGCTCTCCTGTTTTTTTTGCAGGGTGCAGTATCACCTCAGCCTCCGTTTATAAAGCGCGCCTCGGCGTACGTTTGAGATTTTAATGTAACGGTGTTTACGAAGTAGCTAACTTAACACTAGCGCCTTTGTGCACTTACAGTTTGAAGCATGCTGTCCTAGAGGAAATTGAAGTTCTGAAACACTGCATGCTTATCTGGATGGTTCATTTCCCTGGTCCAGTCGCCCACTGCAGCTAAAGGTTACAGGTTTGCATTCCACAGATTCCAGTACACCAAAGCGAATACTGCACGTTGACGTAATTTTGAGCACAGGAACCTTGCGTTTGCCTTCTCTTTTTCGTAAGTACCATCAGGCTCGGCAGCGGTGGGCTGAGTTCAAACTAGGTTTACTGAGCTGACTTAAAATACGCTTTTAAACAAAGTTTAGAAAGCGCTGTCGATCCGTTTGAAACGAGAACAGTGTGGCAGCTCCAGCCAGCGGTTTTGTCAAGTGAAGCAAGGCAAGATTTGTAGTGGGAGATAATACCTTTTATTAGGCCAGCTGGTGTTGGGGGAAACAGATGCGTGTTTAGATACACGAGCGTTTCAAGTCTGAAATAGAAACGGCAAACTTGAAGTTAAATACACATTAAGAGCAGTTGTTCTAATTCAATTATAAACTTCATTATGCTAACCAGTTAGTTTGAGGGAGCGAGGGGTGCTGGCGCCGATGTAGCACAGTGAGAAGCTGGCAGAGATAGGGTGGTCCAGGTCACACATTTTTCCCCGTGGAAGATTTGTCTGTGCTACCATCTACTTGTGGGATGGTGCTGTAACTGGTGCCCAAGGAGTGGTCTGCGTTAAAAACAAATTCCAAAAAAAAAAAAAAAAGGTAACTAGCCATCTGATTTACACCGCGGCCTCACAGTTGAACGAGTGTATCTGAGGGATTAGCGAGCATGAGGGTGGGAATTTCCTGAGCTTTTGGGGCACTAAAGCCAAAGTGGCATTTATGTATCTGAAGTCTCTTGGGTTTAGTATTCAGAAAAGTTAGTGTTGTCATGGTATTTTGCAAGTTGCCACGGGTCAGGATACAGAGGTTAAAGGTGGGGCGGTAGTTTTGTAGTGCTAAAAATTTATTCACTTCTGTTGTAAAATGATGTAGCTAAGTGAGAAACTGAACGTGAGCAGCACTGTGAGTTTACTTCACTGACTCTTCCAAAGAAAAAAAAACTGAGATTATTATAAGCATTATGTTTCAAAACTTAACTATTTGACCCGTCAGGTTAGGCAGGAGGTGAAGCAGCAGCTAACTTTTGGGTACGTGGAAGTCGGCAGTCACATAAGCAATAGTTTTCAATTCTGCTACAGTTTCTTTTCTATTTACACAAAATGTTGTACGCTTTCATATGTGTACTGTTTCGAAGTAGAGAAATTTGACATGTGTTTTAATCATTGTCGCAAAACAGCGTAATTGAATTGGACTGTTACTGAAACTTGTTTTTCAGTAGCCTTGGAACGGTAAGGATGAGCTGAGTGATTTTGAACTACTTAAAGGTCAGGTCTGCATTAGTGCTTCTAGGATTAAAAAAAAAATTAAATTTTCAAATTAATTGTACAAAGTCTTTGGTACAGTAGCGCTTACCTTCAGACTGCTTTTGGCTCATAGTGGAGAAAATTCTCCTTGCTCTGGAAGTCCCAAAGTGCTCGCGTTTGAATGCTTACCTTGTTCGGGGATCCGCGCTTTGGTGGTGAATCCCTACACGTTTACAGTGCAGCAGCGCGCGCTGGAAAAACCATTCTCTCGAACTGTAAGTGTCTGCCGCAACATTGAGTGCAGCCCATTAAATACAGGCTGAAGTGTCCCGCTGAGAGTATTTTTAAAACTTTTGCAAGTGTCTTTGAATTTCACCGTGTTTCTCTTGAACTTTGAAATACCCTAATGTGTTGTGGGCCAGGGTATGAGCGTGTGCGTGGGGACTGCGAGGAAAAGCAAGCCACCATTTCTTCGATATCGATGCCAGTCCCTGCTTAGAGAATCCCTGATGGTTTGTGGCTCGAAGATGAACAACTTTTCCAGCTCCAGCCCACTTATCACTTAGTTTATGTGTGCGGCTTGATGTCCCCACCCCAGACCCTCCTAAGGTACTGTGTATATTTGGTTCCCGCTTATGGTTCTTTAATCACTCCTGAACGTAGCACCCTGTACCTTACGGTCTAACAACTGCTGTCACGGACTACCTGGTAAGCGGGCAATAAGACGTGACACACCGTCATTTCGAAGTGGTGATGATCCAAAGGCGTCAGGCTTGAGGTGAAGTTGTAACGTTGCAGCCCTTGACCCTCTTTCGTCACTGTGACGTAGTGCAGCTATAGAAGTGCCCCGTGCCACTACGAGATTAACGAAGAGAATTGAACCATTTTATAACCTGGCTGAGCTTCAGCATGCTCATCTTTTCATGCGGAAAATATTTTCATATTGTTTAAATTACCTTCTAAAAATATTTGACGTTTTTACTCCCTTATTAACTGTAAAGAGCTGATACTGTTCCCCCTCCTCGGCTCATCCCTTTTGATTTTTCTGAAAACAGCGTGCGTACGCGTACGTCCTTCGTCCACACTGAAGCCTGAGTAAGGAGCCACTTGTTTGAATGGTGGTGTGAGTGCAATGAGGAGAAGATCATTTTATGGCAGCGACTTAACAGAGCAATACCCCACGTTCATGGCAGGCACGCTGCTCCTGTAATAAATTTAAATCAATTTATTGCACATCACTGACTTCCGCTATTTTATTTTAAATTCTGTAACCAGATCAAGGTCAAGGAAGCAAGAGATGAAAGGAGAAGGGGAAAGGAAGCCAGGAGAGGGGAGAGGCGGGCAGGAAGGGGGAAGCAGGAGAAGGAACGGTTCAGAGCAGGGTTCGAAGGAGGTGAGCAGAACAGAGCTCTCGCACTTTAGGGGCTGGAGGGCTGAGCATTACTCGTGCAGAGGAAGAGAGAAGGAAAAAGGGGTTAGTCTTCTGGGCGTGTAAGAATTGGGAGTATCGCTTGCTTAGATTTTTCTCCTTGCTTATAATTACGTCTTGGTACTGTTTCTAAATACCAGATGTACCGCTGATAGTCCTTGCAAAGGTATTACTCTTTCTGTAGCCGGTTGCTGAACAGAAGTACTTCTGGACTTCTGATGTGCCGAGGAATTGCTGCAGCGACTGGGAATTCAGAAGGAAGGGTATCCCAAGGCCACTTTAGAATATGCTGTTACAAAATTTTACTGTAGTTGTTTTGGTCTGAGATCAATTAAATACACTTTTCATTTGATTCATGCTGGAGAACAAACAGTCTGGATCTTCAGATGCCTCTTGAGGTCGATATGTTTTCTTTCTCTGAAGGGAGTGTTTCGCTTGTACTTCACTTCTTCCTCGGCAGTAGTGTGAAATTTCATTTTAAACCCAAATGGCCCTTATAGTTTCACTCAGACTTTATATATGTTGTTAAGCCTTAGTTAATCTGTTCTCTCAAATAAGTACTGTTCCTCTGTCTGAAAGGGTTTGCAGTATCAAAAGTGAAATCCTAGGAACAAGAAGCAGCCAGGTGTAAATGTCTGTGGAACAAGGTAGGCTCTGACAGCTGCCATTGAAATATGCGTTAAGGCTGGTGATTTGTGGGGCTGATTTGTGAGAAGTTGTTCTGAACTTGCAGTGCTCTTTGTATCTGTGAAGCTCCACATAAGCAATTTCCAAGCGTGGTATGTTTTTTGCAGATGTGTAAGGGAAAGGAGAAGGGTGACATGAAGAAGCTGGCTGACTCCAGGAAATAATCAGAACCAATTATGTTCTTGATGTTTAACCACCAACTTTACCAAGATGATATTTCTGTATCATGTTAATTGTGTGAGTCGTGTGGAACACATGGAAGCTTGGGGGGGGCGGGGGCTTAAGAAGGCGAAACATGGTGTTTTGTGTCTCCCTTACAGTGAAATAATTCAGAAGTAGTTGGAGTGAACCCAGGAGCTGATTTTCCTTGTTCGGAGATGCTCCGCTCTCTGCAGGTAGACAGCCTTGGTGGCCGCGGAAGCTCCACGGCAGGGGCAGAGGGGATGTCTAGGCATGCTTGCACCTCGCCTGGCGCAGCGTCTTTCCCCTGTGTATTGCAGAGGGAGCGAAACGTGGATCGGCTTCATCCCTCTCACATCAGAGGCATTTAGTTTTCGGATGCTGCCGCAGCCAGATCAGTTGCAGACAACGTGGGGCATACAGTCTCTTCTGCTCCTCAGGACCTTGCACAAAAACCAAACATCTTCTCCCACACGTAGGAAAGAACTGGTCCCCAGGAAGGCGGTTTTGTATTTTTCAGAAGAAAAAAGTTGCCCTCCTTGTATTATTTATCACATACATAAAATCCATTGATTTAAACTTAAACTTTCCCTTGAGGTTTATAATCCATTGTGTTTTTGAAGGAATTTTCAATAGCTTCTCATCCCAGTCCAAAACTATTTATGAAAAGCAGCTTTAGGCAATCAGTACCTGCAGTAGAGCAGGAAAGCAGAGCTATTGGCAACTGCTATTTTACGTTTACTAGCTTGAACTCTGTCCTCTGAAAATACATGCTGTAGTTTCTCTAAAGCTTTTCTGGTATTAAATCCCTTCTCTGGGAGATTTGCTTGCTCCTGCACACTTGTAAGTGGACCCAAGCTAATGTCTTTCCCACTTAAGAGAAACATTCAACAAAGTCTTGTCAGGTTTAAGAACCGTGAGCGGTAGTTTCCTGAGCCCGGGAAGTAAAAATACAGGTTTCTTACACAGATGATAGCTTCAAAAATGCTTTCTTTTTAGTGTTGCAGACATCTGTTTTTCTCTAAACTGTGTTAGGAATTTGTTTTGAGTGGGCAGTAGCAGAAATGTGGAAGGTGGTATTAGTGATAGATTGCAAATGATTCGATCCACGTTTTTGGAAATTGCAAGTAGGTAATTGCATTTCTGTAGAGTTAGTCCATTGCGCAGCCTGGATCCTCATAGGAAAACCTGACCCTAGAGAATCCTGCTGATCATACAGAGTCTTATCATCAGGAAGCTACTTCACTTTTGCTTTCAGAGATGCAAATGACCGTTTTCCTCTTTGTTTTAGGGTACCTGTGATCTCTCGTATGTGGAAAGAACGCTAGCAGAAAGGTGAAAAAATGGGTGTTAAAACATTCACTCATAATTCCCCTGCTCACAGTCAGGAGATGCTGGGAAAGCTGAACATGCTCCGCAACGATGGACATTTTTGCGATATCACCATCCGCGTCCAGGACAAAATCTTCAGGGCGCACAAGGTGGTTTTGGCAGCCTGCAGCGACTTCTTCCGTTCCAAACTCGTTGGCCAAGCAGAAGACGAGAGCAAGAGCGTGCTAGACCTGCACCATGTGACAGTGACTGGTTTTATACCTCTTCTGGAATATGCTTACACAGCAACACTATCTATTAATACAGAAAACATTATTGATGTGTTGGCTGCAGCCAGCTACATGCAGATGTTCAGCGTTGCTAGCACGTGCTCAGAATTCATGAAGTCCAGCATTTTATGGAATACGCCCAACAGCCAGCAAGAGAAGGTGCTGGACGCAGGGCAGGAGAACAGCGCAAACTGCAATTTTACTTCTCGAGACGGCAGCCTTTCTCCAGTTTCTTCCGAGTGCAGCGTAGTGGAAAGAACCATTCCTGTTTGCCGAGAGTCGCGAAGAAAGCGCAAAAGCTACATAGTTATGTCTCCCGAGAGCCCCCTTAAGTGTAACACACAAACAAGTTCCCCCCAAGTGCTGAATCCTTCAACTTCTTACCCGGAGTCCAGAAATCAGCCCGTGGACTCGTCCTTAGCTTTTCCCTGGACTTTTCCTTTTGGAATTGATCGAAGACTTCAGTCTGAGAAGGTGAAGCAGGCGGAGAACTCTAGGACTTTGGAAATGCCTGGGCCCTCCGAGTCCAACAGAAGAATTGCAGATTACGTGACTTGTGAGAGCACAAAAGCCAGTTCTCCCCTTGTGATTGAAGAAGACGTGCGTGTCAAAGTGGAAAGGTTAAGCGACGAGGAGGTTCACGAGGAAGTGTCGCAGCCTGTTAGCGCATCCCAGAGCTCTCTGAGCGATCAACAGACGGTCCCAGGAAGCGAGCAAGTGCAGGAAGATCTCCTGATCAGCCCGCAGTCTTCCTCTATAGGTATGACCATTTCTGGGCTTAGATATATGTACAAATAGGTATGTGCGCGCTTGTGATTTTAGTGGAGGAAGTCTGCTCCGTGTCTTTTCATGCTTTGCTTTTGTGAAACTGCGTTTTGTTTCCTGTTTGATGAAATGTGACGTATAAACCCCTGGTGGGGGGACAGGACTTGGAGCTCTTTAAATAACTTTGCAGAAGGGAGCTGAGAAAGGTAGGCCTGTTGGTAGACCTCCTTATTCAGAAGAGGTTGAATAACCCCTTTTTACCTCTGGTTGCTTGACTGGGGAAAATACTTCTGTTTCCAGTAGTGTCAAAAGGCATGATCTCAGCTGAGCTGCAACATCAAATCTAAAAGACTTGTGGCTGTAGCCACAGAGGGATAGAATGGTACTTTGCATCAGACATAAAATCTTGTAGAATCATGACAGAGAGCCTTTGTAAGAAGATTTGCAAAATAAGTGGTGGAACCCTGTCGTCTTAATGCCCCAGACGAAAACAAAACCACACAGTCGTAATATTGAGAATCTTTCCATTTCTGTGGGATTTGGTTCTCAAGTTGCTTCTTCAAATACTGCCAATTGCTGAGAGAAACCTTTTTTCCATGAAAGACAATTTGAAGCCAATTTTGGGTTCTTCTGGCAGGCTGTTGTTTATTAATAGCTAATACTTCAAGGTTACTGTAACGATCCTTTTTTTCCTCTTTGCACAGAATGCATTGAAGGGCTTTTACTAAGTCAGAAGATAGGGGTTTGGCAATATTTCTAGTTTAATTACCAGATTTTTCCCTAAGTCAGCTATTTTGCTTTCAGTTAAGTGGCTTGACCTGTGCTCGGTAGAGTTTGTTTACTGAAAGATTTTTAATAAAGCCTGTTTTGTTTGAAGACCGTAAGAATGGCAAATGTGCTGGTCTGCTTCATTCAAATAGTGTATACATGAAAGGCTGCTTCAGTTAATTAAATAAATAAACTACAACAAAATAAATAAACGTAGCCTAGTAGGCCGCATTATTTGTTTTGTTTGGTCAGCGTGCCTTCTCTGAAGAAAGTGAGCGTTAGATCAGTCTGACTGTTCCAGGATTGCAACATATAATCAGTGTTGTGAAGCTATGCAGGTAATGCTCACTAAAAAGAAGTGAAAATATTTTCCATTTATCCCATCCTTCAAGACTTTATGTTGTTGGTTTTGTTTGTCAGTTTGCGTAGCTCATGTGTTGATATTTTAGCTCTGTAATGCTTCTTCCAAGCGAAAGTGTTTTATTTCCTGGAAACAAGGCTGTTTACCTTTTCTGAGAAGCAGACTTAATACCAGTTTAAATATAAATCTTTAAACGTAGTACTTTGCCAAAATAGTGCATAGATGAAAAACAAAAAGAAACAATTTGTTTGCTGGGCAGTCTCTGGGAAAAGTGGTCCTTGTTCAAGAAGAGGTTTAGTTTGACTCCGTTTTTAATAAACTCATTATAGTAGGAACTTGGGAAAGGGCTCGGCAGGGCCATGTGATAAGAGATGCAAATCATTTCGGCAACATAATTGTACCATCACAGACAAAATAGAACAAGTAGAAATGATTCTTAGAGGAAGTTAAAAAGAGCATATCAAGTGAAAGGAGGGAGTTTTACCAACTATAAATATCATACCCAGGCAGCTTCTAAGAACAAACTGGGTGTAAATTCCAGATGACAGATGAGTAGCATACAATCTACGGAAGTTTTCAGAGAACATCTCTTGCTGTTAGAAATACCAGAAAAATTGCATCGTCGCAGGTGTCTTGAATGAATTGGGACATGAGAATGTGAGACGAGGACTGAATTGTAGAGAGGGAGGTGCCACCGAATGCTTTAAAATCTACTCTTCTAAGAGAGTCATAGTGTTAAACCCAAGCTGCTTTGAAACATGCTCCAACAGCCAGGCACCATACTGAATCCTGTCCTTGCTTTAGCCAGTTTCCTGAAATGATTTCTGTTGACAAGCAACTTTGCACATCTGTCTTCAAAGGCTGTCTGTTTTAAAGCCGGGTGATGTTTTGGGGAGAGCTTTCCGTCTTCTGTTTCCTATTCTAGGTTTTGTACCACCGAGGTCACGTACCTGACCATTTGTGCGGCATGGGGCAGAGGATCGTAGGCTTTAGTGATGATAATGTTTAAACTTAAATGTCTGTTACTGAGGATATTAGTACAGCGTGTACTTCCTTAAAATGGCTACAGAGAGAAAAAAGAAACTGCTAGCCCTAAACCTTCAAAGTCCAAATCTGTTCTTTGTCCTTGCATATGTTTGAATTAATATTTAGTGGTCTTTGCCTAACATTATTAACTATCCTCATAATAGTTTTAATCCACATTTCGCTATAAAGAGAAACGGTGCTCTTGCTTTTTAGCACAGTTCACAGCACCTAATATATGATAAGGCACGCTTTGTAGCTAGAAAGCACTTTTTACTTGCGCTTTTTACCTCCCAAAGATGTATTTCCTTATGCAGTAATACACGAACAGTAAATGGAGGCAGCAAGATACATTAAAGTACGGCTTTCCCTTTCCTGAACGTATTTTCCTTGTATAATTGCATATATTTATCTCAATGTTTTATAGTGCATTTATAAAAGCATTCGTGCCTCTCTTTCTGATACTGCAAAAAGCTCTTATTCACTCTTTGGGCAATTTCAAGAATTGTTCGTTTGCAACTTATTATAGTCGGAAGCACTTTATAATATGGAAGGAGACGTGAAGCAGGGCCTTGATAAATAAGTCATTATGGTTACAACAATAGCTGTGTCTTGGAAGATATTTTCATAACTCGTTAACACTGTTTCCATTTGAGAGGTGAAGGCATAGAATTAAACCTAAGAGCAACTGGGCTTATTTTTCAGTAGACTTTCGGTTAAGTATTTCACGAGCAAGAAGGATAAATCAAAATGGGATTAACTTTTGTCTCCTTATAGATTGCATAGTTGCTGGATTTCCCAAACATAGTTTGTCAGCTTGTAACAAAATTAAAAAGTTTGATTCTACTAGTCTTATATTGAAACGGCTAGAGATGCAAGTTTCCTCCCGTCACTGGCCCCGTAACACGAGCTCACGTTAAGGCAATAATCCTTCACTTCACTAAGGTTTTGTAGAACACACTGTCCTTTATAGGGACAACCTTTTTTGGAGACAGTACTCTCATTCTTTTTGACAAAATAAGCGCACTTTGTGCTTCTTTTTCCATGTCTTTGTTCCTTCTCTTTGGTTTTGCATTTTGTCTGACACTTGTCACTGTAGACCTAATGAGACTTGATTTTCCTAGGGAGCTTTACAGAAAGCTGTTCCCAAATTCAGATTGCACATGTACCACTCTCTCAGAAAGAAGAATTATTTTTACCACAGCAGCAAGAGCAGCTCCTAGCACTGTCCTAAGCTGCGCTCGTTCTCAAGATGTAGGCGTAGAGAGAGGAATGGCATTCCCCCATCTGTTCTCATCTCACTTGGGTTCGGTGGTGGAGACCCAGAGGCTGCTGGCCTGTTCAGAAAAGTTCGAGCGGTGCTCAGTATTCAGTCTCAGCGGAGGGAAAAGGAGGCAAGATGGAATTACTTCTGCGCCACTTCCAAGTGACTTTCGTACTACTAATCATACACGTGTCGTGGTTTGGGAAGCCCTGTTTGGGAGAGGAATGACAGCAGCTCTGATCCTCTTGAAATCTAGCAGAGTTCAGTCATTCGTTTTTATCATCTCCCATTGCACCCATAGACAATCGTCAGAGGAAAAGGAGGAATGCGAGGAGATCCAGTCTGGTCTCTGCACTCAGCTTAAAGACCGAACAACACATGGTTTATCTAAATGGTCACCCGTAACCAAACCAGAGGATTTCCTTTTGTTATGAAGGGGTATGGTTGGCGGGGGCAGGGGTACCAGTTCTTAGGGTTGTTTTAGTACTGTACTGCCAACTTCCCTCTCTGTTATGGTGACATCAGGCCAAAATAACCTTGCTTAATATGCCTAAACAAGGATTGAACGCCAAACTCCAAGTGGTGCTGAGGGAGGCCCATCTGAGCAACAGCCACATCAGGTGAATGAAGTCGTAGTTTTGCTTCAGTGCTGCATTTACCTTAGCTTCTGTTTCCAAAACCCACTTGAGCTACATTTGCTTGATTGTTGGTGCACTGAACAAAGCTCCGGAATGGTTTTGTGTATACATTACTCTTACAAACAGATGTTTGGTCTCTTTTGTGTTGCATGTCTTATATCTCAGAGGGCTCTTCCTGTCTCAGCATCTTATCAATAAATGAAGGCATTGTCAACAACTATATATATGCACGGAAGATTTGGAACACCAAAGCAGTGTAGCGTAGCAGGATTGAACTCTTTATTGCTCAAGAAGTCTTGAAAACTGATTAAATAGTCCCTTTAGGTGAAGGTAACATTTCTGCTTTACAGTGTTAGTACTGGATGTGTTTTGAAAACTCTGGCTGTATTTAACATAGATTCTCTCCATTTCTAGGTGTGCCAAATATTTGCCCTTTATTGAGTTGTCCATGTGCTAGATAATCTGTGCAGAGGAGAAGTTGAGTTGGAACACCTTGCTTCTGGGTTTTCTAAACGATTTTCCCAAGACAGTTCTAATATCTTACCACCCAGGAAGCAGTGTCTCTCAGAGATTTGGGAAAGCAAGCTTTATGTGTGTTTATCTGCCCCGCCAACCCTTTTTGAACACTTATTTGCATTAAATCGCCCTTTTTTCTTTGCCTAGGCTCAATAGATGAGGGGGTTACGGAGGGATTACCCACACTCCAAAGTACCTCTGGCACTAACGCTCATGCAGATGATGATGATCGGTATGTACCAATGTAGCGTGCAAACTGTTCTGCAGCAAGTGCTGTGCTGTAATTAACCTACCCAGCCTTAATCCCAGAATGTTCAGTTGTTCATACATCTACTTCTCTGTGTTGATCAAAGTACAATCAGTGCCTGAAGGACGAGATGCTTTAGAAGAATGTAGGTGATGAAAGTCAGAATTTGCTTACCTGTTGCTTTTCATTTCCTGTCTATTTCCAGGCACCACCGGTGAAGAAAATATTCATGGTTTTGCTCTTTCTTCATCACTGCTCTTTATTAATGAATTTTAAAAAAAAAAAAAAAAGTGCTTTAGTGTA
>VZTL01076734.1:0-14095 GCA_013400535.1 Scopus umbretta | reverse complement strand
TCCACTTTTAACCCCTTTTTCTGCCAAACCCCGACCTCCGCCCGCAGAAGGTTGGTCCTGTCAGAGGCTCGGGTCCTGCCTCAAGCTCTGCCACACTTGGAACAGCACCGCCAGCTCAGGGTTGAAAGAACTCTCTCACACAGGCCGTGTGAAATGGGGGAAACGACTGCCCGCTCCCAAGATGGACTTAAATGCCGTCAGGTAAAGTCATCCAGCGTGTTTTGTTCTCAGTGAGTGTTGGGGAAATACGTGACAACGCTTACATACTGATTGGGTAAACTGAGTTTTCTCTTTCTTTTTTAAGTTTTCCAGTGGAGAACTTTGTAGAACCTGCATGGCCCAGAACCTGCCGCCCCAGGTCAGCAATCGTCTCGCCCCTTGAGATCCTGCGTTGCCCTTACTCAGTGGAGAGAGGTTGCTCCTCTCAGGTGAGCTAGGTCACCTTTCAGAAACAGCTGGGTTATTTTCTCTTTAGGAATAACTGGAGACACAGAGGTGTCCTGACCTGAGACCTAGGGTCCTCACCTGCATTTTTCAATTTAAGCACTTAAGTGTCTTTGGTAAGACGGCATGGATTGTGATATATAGTCTTTCCCAATTGCAGCTGCTGGGGAATTGAAGAAAATTGTAAAATGTACTTACTTCTTAAAATAATGTCATGTGAGGGGTTATTTGGATCAAATTTCTGTTTCTTCCACTATTCTTCCATTTCTCTGTTCCTGCTTCTCCTCAACTTCAAGTGGCAATTCAATCCCTGTAAAAGTTTCACTTATAAATAAAAGCATGTAAAAACCCTATTGACTTCTCGGTTCTTGGTCTCTTCAGTCTCTTGGCTCTACTGAACACTAGAAACCCCATTTCCCTTCCTCAGATTGTCTCCTGGGTTCACAGTAATGGATCTCTTTGTAGTTTTCCCTGACCTTAATGGCTGTAATTAAATGTTTTTCTTCAGTATTTTCCATCTTTGACATCTTTTCCAAACCAGGGTTCTTTCTTTGGACCACTCTTTTTCTTTCCATTCTCTTTTATTTGGTAATTCCTGCAAGATAATGTTCTGAACAGTACCAAGCTATACGGGAAGAGCCATTTACATTTTTTAGGAAGAAGGGGAGGCAAATGCAGAATAAAATTGTTACTTTTACTCCAAGTTATTAAGGTTATTAGGCATGTGTTGCTAGCAGGGAACATGTGGAAAGAGTTCTGGTAGAACTTCTGCAAGAAGTTCATGTCCCCTGCACTAGTGCAGCAGAGCTTTTTCCAGAAGCCTTCTAAGTTATGTGAATGGATGTACGAATTGCAGCTCCCAGACGGTTTAAGGCCAGGGAAGGTGAGTCACTTGTGCTGGTGTCTCACAATTCATGAATATTGGTATCCTATTTCCTATAACAAACTAGGCATTAGAATATTTATATTTATTGCAGCTGCATAATGTCTTGTCTGAGAAGTGTTTTGCACATTTGGTTTATATTTCAAAATTAGGCCTAGTTTTATAATCTAGAAGGCACACATGGTCTACAACTGCAACCACAGCTCTTAAAAGTAAAAAGAGAAGGAAACCATTTTGCAAAATAACAACAAATAAATTGCAAGATTTTGCTTAATACAATGCATATGAGAAATGTCTGCTTTTGCTTAGAGAACTTGGGCAAGTTTTAAAAAAAGAGTAAACTAGTGTACTGTATTCTCTCAGTAAATTTTATTGTTTGCTTCTCTTCAGTCAAAGATAGATCTTTCCTCTTCATATGAGGAAGCATTGGGAGCACTGGGAACTTTTGAAGTGGTGGTCGATTCTATTGACTTCCTGATCCCCTCTCCAGTTAGACTCCAGACAAGACCTCTTCACTCTCACACTACAGCCTCGCAGATGGCTGTGATTCTTTGGGGCTTGGGTTTTGTTTTGTTTGTTTGTTTGATTGTTTTTTTTAAATCCCCAGCTTGTTTTTCTTCCTTCAGAAATAAACAGGGAGATAACATAAAACCTTTGTTTCTACTCTGGGTTCAGTCTTTCAGAACAGCCATAAACCTTTTCTTGTAGAAAGCACCTTGGCCACCTTTAGTTGATACTTAAGGTTGTCCATACCAGTGCTTTTTTTGCAGTGCTTTGAACTGAAGGCCCCTCATGGCATCTGTCAGCTTCTGTCTAGTTCTCATGCCAAGAAATTCAGTACTAGCATTATATTTACAGGAAACACATTTAAGTATGGAAACACATAGCTAGGTCAGAAAAAGAACTCTGAACTCTCTATTGACATGTGAAGAGAGAAGTGACATGGTTTAATGGTTAAAATCTAGTTCAGAAGCACGTACACTCAAATACCCCAGCCCCAGTAGAATTTTCTAAGTAATTACCATGTCCCTCTAATGACCCTGAAAATATCAATATAGCTTTTAAATTTTAGCCATATTGGATATAAAATTTGTCCTGGTACCCAGTTTTTCCTTCACTACTTTGCTAGAGTTATTGCTTTAAAGTTGCAAAAAGGAAAAGAAATGTTAGAAGTCTTCCTCTGTTCTTTGAATTTTTACCCCAAAGACATGTTTTTCCATTAGTGTCGTCTTGTCCTTGTTTCAGGGGTTGCGTGAATTACATCCAGTTGTTCTATTTTCCTAAAATAATCACAGCAGTTTTGTGGCTCGATAATTTACACAAAACCCATTATTTGTAGTGAGTGTTTACTCCGAATAACAGGGAATCATTTCTAATTTTTAACCTCCCAGCATGGAATTAATGACATTCAAAAATATGCTGATTGTTTCGGTCTGAAATGGTAAAAGATTAAAAAACTGTGACGTACCCAGAGACATTGGGCCGGTTTTGTTGAACAGCTGTGATCTAACATTCAGTTCCGTCTCCTGTCTGAGAGCTGATTGTTCTCAGGACTTAAAGACCCAGCTAAAGCAGGTAACGTGAAATCCATCTGTTGGGGCATTCAGTCGAGAACCTGCTGAGACATGCTGTGTGCCTGTTCCGTGGGAGGTGGTCCCCCACGTCCCCCCAGCACCTCTTCCCACTGCCTGCCTCTTCCCCACTAGATGGTGATAAAGGAACAGCTCCCGCTTCCCTCTGTGAAGGACAGCAGGTTAGTCTCCTGTGGGTTGACAAAAAGCCCTACGTTCTCACTCAGGCGTGGGACAGTTAAAAGAACTTTCAAACAAACTTCTTTCCCGTCTTGTCAAAAGCGCAGTCTGTGATGAGATTATACAGAAGGATAAACTTTATCAGGAGGGAGGAGGTATATAAGACTGGATAATTAATGCGTAAATATGCGTGGTGATAATGCTGATGTGCAAAACCTATTAGGATGCTTATTTTAGAAATTTCACATTCTAACTGGCATCAGTCATAATCTTTAGCCTAACTCAGAAAGAATGGCTTCATTCAGCACACAGCAATCTATCGATCCGTACGGCATAAATGATTCCATGGAAGGCCTTAGTTATATCGATGAGGACGGTGTGTGGAACTGCTTTTCGTACAGGGACTTGGGTACATAAAGACAGCAGCAGAAGTTTGAGCTATGAATAGATTTAGAAATACAGGTACTTGTGTCAAAAAATACTTCATATAAATGTTAGGCAACTGGATGGATGTTACAGAGCTGTGGGAAAGCAATGGTACGTATGGAAAGTCACTGGGAACAATGCAAAGTCTCACACTTCCTTCTCACATGTGGAACTTCAGTTTCTTTAAAATAAACAGGCAAAAATCCTTTTCGCTTGAGCAGTTTTGTAAGTGTGTGCTGCTTACACAAGATTTACTCCACAGTGCTTACTCCCCAGTAATTTTCCTGTTTCTTCCTCTGATCTTCTACGTGTTACCTGAGTGGTTACTCTCGAGGCCAGGTACCTCTGAAAAGGTGTGGGCTATCTGAAATGCAGGCTACACCTATGAAAATATAACATATGGTGTATCGGAGCATTGAATAATAAAAGCTAGTTTGGAAAGCCTGCATTTGGGGCCAGAAAGACAATCTCGCATCTAAGTAAATCAGCTGAGTAGAGGAGAAATCTCTAAATACAGGCTGAAATTGAGAACTTATCATCATCAACGGGCGCTGTCACTATTGTCTCTAAGACAAGGATATCATTGATAATGTGTTCTAAAAAAAAGAATCTGAGAAATTTTACAAGCCACTGGCAAGAACATTTGAGATGCTATGCTGCTGTAGTTCAGTGTCTCTAAAATAGGGAGTCAGGTTTTATTCCTACTTTGACTTGCTCTGATTGAAAAAGAAATCTGAATCCTGTCAACAAAATGATAGAGACATTAATTTCCCTTCCTATCCCGTAAGGCCTCATGGGTAGCTAATGCTGTTACATCTGTATGTATGTAATAGTTATGTTTATAATACTGTTTGTGAAACATATATACTAAATTAGTAAACTAGTTTAAGCCTGAAATTAATATTTTAATAATCAATAGGTAACTCTGAATTCAATATGCTGTACAACTTCAAAAAATTAACAAGGGAGAGAAAACTAGAATTAAATATAAGCCATAAAGTTAGTATTTTTGTGCTATTATCATCACTTACAAATATGTTATCTGGAAGGCTTTTGTTGAGATAGAACAGACTTTGCAATATTCTAGTTTTCATTATCTTGCCTACAGAAAAGTTGAAAATATCTGAAAAGGTTTCACAGAAAATTTTACACTTTCAGCATGCTGCTATCTGAAAATCAGTGAGTTTATAATTTCAGAATTTGGTATACATACAAAATTACTGCTATTTTAATTAATGTTTTCTATAGATAACACTTTACCTGTGACTCTAAACCAGATTTTAAAAGGTTTCTTAATCATTAGTAGGAAGTTCTTACAGAGAGGCTAAATGAATTGCTTAGAGGGGTTAAACTAATCAAAAAATAGCTTCACTCCCTACACTGAAAAATTTAAATTGGGCTTTGCAGTTTTCCTTGTCAGCATCTAGTTTTATTTTCTGAAATATTAGCAATTGTTGAAAACATCCTGGTACAAGTTGTTGCTATCAGAAATAGGCAGGAAGTGAGACATTTTAGGAGATAAGAGATTTTCCAGTATGGATTGTTTTGTTGTCAGTATGATTATTAACATCAGATACCAACACATCCTGCCTGAACCTTACCAGTTCAGACCTTCCATTTGACTTTCTTGAGAGGTACCTTGATGTTATCCTTCATCCTGTCCTACTGTATCTCTTAGGATTGTTCAAATGTTCTCTTCACAACATTGATAATTATTACCTCATCTTTACAGGCAGTAAGGTGCCTTTTTCTGGAAAAAAATCTATAAGCATTTTTCTCTACTGGTATTGCCCTGAGTAGGACCAGATGATGTGGTGATAATGTCTCCACCCTGCCTACACTGTAGCTTCCACTGTTAGAAACACCAATAGAGTTGCATTAGTGGATGGAAGGCAAACAGAAAAACAAAAATCACAAACAGACATTTCTTTAAGGTTGTGACACGTATTTTCTGGAATTTCTACATACAATTTAATTTCCCTTCTTAGTTAGATTGATTCAAGTTGCCAGAGATCTGCTATTGCAGAATGATCCTGTCCATCTTCTTACTCTGGGGACATGTATATTTTAACACGTTTTTTCTAATACCCTACTTAGTTCCCACAGTAATTTCTGATTTTAATCCAGAGTTGCTGTCTTCATTTTTACAACCTACCACAGTCTTGCATTTGAGAAAGAGCATTTCAAGAGACAGCTAGATACACTTCATTAAAAAAAAATACAAGTAAAGTTAACATTCCACAGTCTCATCACTGGTGTAAATGATTTTTGGAACCACTGTTTTAGACATCAGCTTTCCAAATTTGAAACAGGCAGATTTAACATTGTTGTGGTTTAACCCCAATCGGCAATCAAGCACCACACAGCTGCTCGCTCACCCTCCCCTGCCCCTGTGGGATGGGGGAGAGAACCAGGGGAAAAAAAACCAAAATCAAAAATAAACATGGGTTGAGATAAAGGCAGTTTAATAGGATAGCAGAGAAAGAGAAAACAATAATAATAATAATGATAAAAGAATATACAAAACAAGTGATGCACAATGCAATTGCTCACCACTGCTGACCAGTGCCCAGCCCGTCCCTGAGCAGCGATCCCTGCCCCCCGGCCAACTCCCCCCAGTTTCTATACTGAGCGTGACGCCGTATGGTATGGAATAGCCCTGTGGCCAGTTTGGGTCAGCTGTCCTGGCTGTGCCCCCTCCCAGCTTCTTGTGCCCCTGGCAGAGCATGGGAAGCTGAAAAGTCCTTGACTAGTGTAAGCACTGCCTAGCAACAACTGAAACATCGGTGTGTTATCAGCAGTGTTCTCATCCTAAATCCAAAACACAGCACTATGCCAGCTACTAGGAAGAAAATGAACTCTGAATTAAGCTGAAACCAGGACAAACGTAGAAAAAAAAAACAAAAATGGAAAACTAAAGTGTACAGCAGGTGGGTTAATGAAGTGGTAAAGCAACAGCATTTAAAAAGTAGTTAGTGTTGAGCAAAGTGACTTTTCCGTCTTTTAATTATTTGTGTCACCTGCTGCCGGATTTGGGCTTGTGCCAGGAGCTATCTGACATCTGAAAGCATATTTAGTATAATGTAAGAAAGGGTATAGGAGCATTCTGTACATTAAGAGTGAGAGAGAGGTGGATATGGGAAGATCACATGTAATAGAAAAATTAAGAGCCGAGACATACCTAGAGTGGTCCAAAAGGTTTGTGAAACATGATTTGCCCCTCAAAAGTCAGGTTCACTCTTCCCTCTCTACCAGTATTTACCCACATGTCCATTATTTCTATGTTGTTGTACTGTTTCTACCAATTTCCCTGCAGTGTACATCAGACTTTCTAGGCTGTAGTTCCAGGTGTACCAGGCAAATTGTTAATAACAATAATTTCATTTTATGATGCATGTATTATAATATGGGAATTAGAGGAGCTTTACAAGGNTTTCTACATACAATTTAATTTCCCTTCTTAGTTAGATTGATTCAAGTTGCCAGAGATCTGCTATTGCAGAATGATCCTGTCCATCTTCTTACTCTGGGGACATGTATATTTTAACACGTTTTTTCTAATACCCTACTTAGTTCCCACAGTAATTTCTGATTTTAATCCAGAGTTGCTGTCTTCATTTTTACAACCTACCACAGTCTTGCATTTGAGAAAGAGCATTTCAAGAGACAGCTAGATACACTTCATTAAAAAAAAATACAAGTAAAGTTAACATTCCACAGTCTCATCACTGGTGTAAATGATTTTTGGAACCACTGTTTTAGACATCAGCTTTCCAAATTTGAAACAGGCAGANTACCAATTTCCCTGCAGTGTACATCAGACTTTCTAGGCTGTAGTTCCAGGTGTACCAGGCAAATTGTTAATAACAATAATTTCATTTTATGATGCATGTATTATAATATGGGAATTAGAGGAGCTTTACAAGGTGAAAAAAGAAAAATTATTTAGAATTTTATCTTTAAATAAAGTAGATAACATAACTTCAATTACAGTGAGGAAAATAATGGCTTTACACAAAATTTTACAGAAATGCACTGAGAACCAAGCATCAGTCAATGGTATTTAGTAGCAAACTTACTAATCAACATGATATTTAAAATTGAGGTTATTTATCATAACAGATAGGAATACTGCCACTCAGGACTAAAAACTAGTTTATGCTCTTCTGCAATGTCCTGATTTTTAAAAGTAGCAAATGTGAATTGTACTTTCTTAATGTATTCTTACAAATTCCATAAATACAACTATGAATTAATATTTCTCATACTATGTCTATTCTGTTGTACATCTAGCCAACTGTTCACATGAACAACCTCCCCTATCACGCTTCTCTCTTAAGTAGACTCAGTACATGTCACTGCTCATGTAGTCAATTTTAAATCAATTCATAGAATCTGATAATCTATTGATTATACAGTGACTTCAGTGATAAACACACATATATTCCTTATTTCCATTTTGAACCAAATCACTTATTTACTGGTACTTTTGGGTGGTCTTGACATATTAAATTTTTCTATTAAAAAAGAAATGAATTACACTGCAGACAGAGAGGTCTGTAAAATAACTGTGTCGTAGCCTCTCTGTGATATTGCTGAACTGGCCACTGGAGAAGGGACATCCTGTGTTTCAGACCGAATCACTGTTGTCTGCTGTAGAGTGTTACTGTAAAGCTTGGAATTTTCTTCACAGCAGCATGTTGGCTTGGGCAATTTCAAGTATCTGGGAGCTATATAATAATATCAAATTTCTAGTTAGAAACATTCAGCTTTGTGAATGAGAGCCATATTGATGCTACAGTTACTCACTCATGTCTGATTTTCAACCCTTTATGTGCCTTCGAGTCTTTTAACGAGCTTCCTCTCTGTTCTTTCAATGCCGCTTGCTGCTGTTGGCGCTATCAACTTATCTTCTTCAACTCCAGGGATCTGGCTCATTCATCCATTTAATATCAGCTAATTTCCAGTTTTCTAGGCTGGTATGGAACCTGTTTTCTAATCCTCATTCTCCATTGTTAAAAAATCTGTTGAGTTTGTATGAAAGAGAATATACATGTTGTTGTTTATAATAGTTACTTGTTAGTACAGAATGCCAGCAATCTTTACTGGCAGATAGGAGAGTCAGAAAACAACCTCCTCACCCAAAACAGTTTCCAGTTTAGATAAACAGGCAAGGGAAGAAAGACTGCATGAGAAGAAATGGGAAAGTAGAACAACTGAGCAGTTCAGTTCAATCCTTATCTTTGTATGCTGTTTGTTTCCTTTTTTGGGGTTTTGTTTTGTTTTGTTTTGTTTTGTTTTTTACTTAGAATTTTAAAAATACAGAGAATTTTGATTTTTTTTGCTAGCTTGTGAACATTTCATTGTGAAGGGATCTGACATCTTTAAGGCCCACATAAGGATATTAAAGAGGAAAAAAAAATCCTCTTTTTTCTTTTCTATTACAGAATTTAAAAGATTTATGTAGCAAAAGAAAAGCAAATATATTTAGCAAGTTATTATTTCAATTTTGGAGGACTAATCTATAGATGTTAGTACCTGAGACAAATCTTATTTCTACAGACTATTATAGTATTCAAAGTTGGGAGTGGAGCAACTGTTACTTTAGTGTTCACTATGAGTTTTCCATTTTTTCAAAGCAGCATACTCTTTTAAAGAAACTTTTTTAGTATTCACGTACACTCCTAAATTGTATCAGCTTCTGCTAATATAATTTAGAGCAGATGCATTCTGATAATAGAAAGTGTCATAGGAAATAGAAAGTGTCATAGGAAAGGGTAAAAACAGTTTAGAATTGTCTTAAAATCGTCATTTAGAATCCATGCTATGCCACAAATGGGTAAGACTTGCAGATAGTAGGTCCATGGCCAGGACACATCCAAAGGTGTTTGTAGTTAGGGTGGTTTCCATACTAAGACTCTAATGTAATTGCATCATAATGATGAAGAAAGCTTCCCCCCAGTACAGTCTCAGGAAAGGCTAATGGTGCAAACACTGCCTGCTCTTCTGTGGAGATGAATCACTCAGTGGGCATAGTACAGCCTCGGCTGGAGCAAGTAAGTTTAATTTGCGTACTGCATGCCTGCAGTGATTAACAGCTCTCAGAATCTGAAAGAACAACGTGGTGTGTCTTTTAGCCAGGAAAAAGCTTATTTGGAGATTGTAGTGTTATGTTTTAGTAGCTACTATGGACAGTGTGACTCCTCTCTAGTCTGATCAACAGAAGAGCTCGTTAAATGGTAACATACTGCTTTAAATTCTATTTCACTGGCTAAGCGCATATTCTATTAGGGAATCTTAGCATCTACAGATTGAAATCTGGATTTTCAGAGAAATTTCTTGCACACAATTCTGCAACCATTTAATTTTCCTAAGCTTGCCTAGAACTCTGAGCAACTATTTCTTCCAACATGACAGATGTACTGTGCGATTATTACCAAATCATATTATTTACCTCCTAGAGTGTTCATAAATGATTCATTGAACAAGACATAAACATAAATACATTAAAATGAACAATACATTGATATAACAGTCAAATTAAGGTGCACCTTCCACAAAAGAAACATTCTAAGTTATATTAGTTAAATATTTTACTAAAACAGTAATTAAAGGAACCCTCTAGAAAGAAACAATGGGCTTAAAAGGTTTTCTTCTTGGGCTGTAAATGATCTCAAGGGAAATTAAATGAAAGTGTAAGGAGACTTTTGAAACTGTACCAACCAGTCCATTCATTGTTACTGTTATATTTTAGAATTACAGGTCTGTAAAAGAACTTCAAAATATTTTTTCCCTAAGGCAACAACATCATAATAATATAAATATGTTTTGATGCTGGGATAGGTCTTTGGTGATAGGCTAATAATGACATTACCATAGCTTGACATCTTCCTGGCATTGTTGAGCTATTGAAAAATTGTGCCTCTGAGATTTGTATCCGACATTGTCTCGTTTTTAAAAATATTTATTTTTTTTATGTGCATGATTTGTTTTAGTGTTACGAATTTGCCAGATTTAAAAAACATACTAACATTTTGCATTGTCTGGAAACCTAGTCAGTAAAGAACCCATTTGTGCAGTAAGCAGAAAAAACAAATTAAGCAGATAAAAGCTGACTGCCCAAAATTAATTAAATACAATTTAGTACAAACAGGACTGAGTTTATATTTTATTTACAAACCACCACATTAAGTAATTTCTTCTAGTATGGTATACTTACATAAAAGGTATCAAAATAAAGAGCTCTGGAAATCTTACTACCTTCTCAAAATTATAATCTGTTTGGTCTAACAGTAACTTCATAGGACAAGTCTCATGATTGAAATATGAATACAGAATGTTAAACCTTATTAGGAAGGCCAGACAGAAGACGAGGAATAAGATACCACTCTGTATATTGAGGCATACATGCTTGCTCTGAGAGGCAGAACCTGTCAGGAGATAAACCTGTTTAAAGTCCATAGTGGTGATAAAAGAGAAAAATAACAAAGGTGCTTTCATGGTTAGTCAAATCTAAAACATCAGTCTAAGGCGATGAGGGAGATGAAATCATTTCGGACTAGGCTGAACTTTGATAGAAGTAAAGCATGTAGCACGATGCAAACTATGAACATATTGGCCAATTTTTTTACTGTACAGTAAGAAGGAAAATGGTGAAGTGCATCTTGTGTTGAAATCATAGGTATAGAGTTGTTTGAGAATTTGAAGGTGAAAAGCAACATTGATGACTGTGGTAGCAAAATTATAGAATTCATGATTCCCAGGAAGAGAATAAAAATACCATTAGTAAGCAAAATCCTATAGGAAAGTATTCTAATGGAATAAGTAGCTCAGGAATGCCAGCGGATACATAGAAAAAAAAAAATAAGGGCATAAATGAGAATTATTTTGAAGTGAAGGAAGTTGGAATAATAAAGTGCAAAATGCAGGGTGGAGAATGACAAATTTGTAAAGAAAGATCAAGCGCTACTAGTTGCTTATTCTGAATATCTATCAGCACTGTCATGCTACTGTCAAATAATCAAGCACAATATTTAGATCTTAAATAGAAATATTGTTAGTAAGATATATGAAGTAACATATCCAGTCTATTTGAAACTGGTAAAGCCTAAACTGGAGTATTTTATGCAGTTTTGATCACTGTATTTCAAGAAAGTTTTAGACAACTGGAAGCAGTCTACAAGGATCAATGAGAATAACCTGTTGCAAAACATGACCCATCTAACAACTATGAATGAATTCAAACTGGTCAGCCAAAGGAAGGTGTGAGGAAGCTCTCAGAACTGTGTTCAAATATGCAAGAGTATCTGAAAATGGCAAGGGGAAAACCCATGTTTGCTCTGGATGGCACAAGAAATAACAGCTCAGTTTGCAGGAAGGAAGATTTACATTAAGCATTAGAGAGAAAAAAGCCAATATTTTCACACTCAGGTAGTTAAATACTGAAGTAGATGGCCTGGACAGATTGTAGAATCTTTGTCACTGAAGGTTTAGGGACAGGTGCTATGAATAGTGTAGATCATGCCTTTGGGCAAGAGAATAGCCTAAATGAGTTTCCTTTCAATCCTTCATGATTCTTAGGTTTTATACCTACTTTGCAGAATGAAATCAGCTGTAAGAAAAATGTAAGGGTAGTGGGAAGATAAATAAACATAGTTTTTATCTGAATGATTGTTGTCTATTAATGCAGTTAGAGATTTTCATTGCAATTTTAAAAGCAGAAGACCTGCATTTTTAAGTTCCAGCTGGAATGTAAGTTTGCAAGAAAGAATATAAACAAATTTCATCTCTCTGAGGCACTGGTGATGAGCATGGTTTTTTGTAATAATTCATTGTATTCTGGACCTAATGGGATTTGTAGTGAATGTATTTCCTGTACATCCACAGTAATACAAGGAAGGTAAAGCCCTCCTTCTCAGGGAGGACTGATCTGATCTAGTGTTTTGATTTAAAACCTTTCTGATTATACCTATCGTGAAATGACTTATTTCTAATGAATCTGCATGAGGCAATAACTGCAGAGCATCACTTCTAGGTCTGATCCCAGGCTACTGCAGTGGCTGTCTTGAGGCTGGTCTTGACTATGATATTACTTTTAAAATAAATGAAATTTAAAGTATGGAGCTGCAGTGAAGAAGCTGTTTGGCCATTAACACTATGCACATTAGTGAATAGTACGTTTTATTGCCTTTTAACTTTTTATTCTTTGGTTGGTTGTTTTGGGTTTTTTTTCCACAGATTACAGCAACTTATAGATGATACAAGTCTTTCTCAAGTTGAAAACAGTAAGGAGTTTGCTATAAAAAATTGCTTTTGATTAATTGATTTGCTTTTGATAGTTTCTGCTTTGTTATTATATTTACTTGGATATGAGCTACATTTCAGATATTATAAGAGTGCTGCAATATCAGTGATGGTTTAACGATATAAGCAAAGCTGAAATTGTCCAAGGTAATCAGGGGCTGTAGATTTTAAATCCAATGGCGATGATGATGACTTTCATGCATAAGCATTTGAAGTAGCTTCCACTGGTTAGCCTGCTTTCTTTTCTTGTGTGTGTTGGGTGGATTCTATTTCAAGTAATACATTTCAGTGTATTCTGTGTTTTAGTTAAGGTATGTGTTATGGTTGTGGTATAGTTTTGCTCTGTGTATTTGATGCATTTGCTTGATGAATCATTCAGGGATGATAAGGAGCCTGACTTAAATTCCAATACCGTGAGAAAGAATTTCCTATGCATTTAAAAGGAAGTAGAGCTAGGCTCTTAAAGAAGCTAGCATGGCTTTAATGAGCAGTTTGTATTCCAACAAGCTATTACAATTTTGGTCTTACATTGTATAACGCAGCCTTTGTATGTTTGTGATACTAGGAAAGACAAGAAGTATAATGGCCATCTCCAGAATGGAAATTCACTTTTTCCAAGTGCATGATTTTTATTTCTGCTGTTTATATTTTCCAAGGAAGAGTAATCATAAATGGAAATCTAGGATAATCTGATTTTATTTCATTGTATATCTGGTAGAGGTTTTTTGTGCCTACAGTGACCAGCTGAAGCAAATAACTAAGTAGTTATATTTAGCTTCTTTTGTATTTTACTTTTCACAAATGTAGAGGATGCATCTTGAAGAAGTACAGGAAGAAACATTTTCTAGAGAATTATGTAGACACTCAGTTCTGTTGCATTTTCCAAAGTGAAAATGAGGGACCCTATTCTCACGTCATATCCATTCTGTTTTTAATTTTTGCAGTAAAAACAACGGCTGCCTGTCCTCTAGATGTTTTATTCCTAGGACCTGTCCTGCTCTACTGTATTACAGATGTGTAGGAAGGCTGATTTCAGTCATCACTCCAGCAACATTCACAGTCTCTTCTGCCCAACAAGCATCTACTTCTTTCAGGCAGCATCCATTTTGCTTTCTCTCCTCTTGTCCCTGTGACTGGGAAAACTCTTGTGACAAAAACAATGAAGTAATTTGTTTCACAGTTCTTTTCCAAAGCTTTTCCCGTGGTGCTTGTAATGACTATACTGTGCTCATTTTTAGCAGCAGTTACATATATATCATTTTCATAGAAGTGGTGGTCAGAGGCTGTC
>VZTL01076730.1:10392-26727 GCA_013400535.1 Scopus umbretta | reverse complement strand
GGTTTGTTTTATTTTAGTTCATAAGGCTTCTAGGAGATAGGAGAGATCTAAAATAAGAAAAGACAAGTACATCTAACAGATCGTAATGGTAAACAAAACCACTAAATTTTATGTGGTGCCTTTTTAAAATTAATACACAAGAATATTCATGAAAATTATATTTTTTTCAGATACTCCAATTCTTCATGTCAATTAGTTGGTATTCTGAAGATGAAAGTAATATCTGGTTTTGGTATGATCTCTCCCTCCATTCTAACTAATGGAAATAAATACTAACTTGAACAAAGATACGTGTCACTCAGAAGGTGCTTACAGGCAGCCAACTTCATGCAGCTAAGGATAAAATTCCAAAATCTAAGGCCCATAGAACTTAATATTCAGAAGAATTTCCTCTAGATGCACATAGTATAAGATTTATGAATGGTCTGGGGTAGCTATTACTTTATGCATTAGAGGATAGTGATCTGGCTGTTCAAATGTAATTGTAGTCTTTCTGGAAGCAGGTATGTACAAACTGTCTAGTTCTTTATTGTATGAATGAAAATAACCAAGGCATCTACTAGCAGCAAAAACAATCGGCAAAAAAGGGCACAATTAGGTTTGCATCATTTTTTACTGTTGAAGAGTACATCGAAATGGAAATAGCCAG
This sequence comes from Scopus umbretta, assembly GCA_013400535.1. Lineage (NCBI taxonomy): Eukaryota > Metazoa > Chordata > Aves > Pelecaniformes > Scopidae > Scopus > Scopus umbretta. The sequence goes on along the minus strand of VZTL01076730.1, from coordinate 26,078 downwards.
ATGAGTCTCATTCAGTGAATTGCCGAATGCTATTGTATAGTATGCTATTACAGAGACAATTGTAACTATCTAATGCTATTGCTGTTTTCAGGGATTATTATTTGAGTGTTGTAACATGGGTGACAGATGAAAGGATTTGTCTGCAGTGGCTCAGAAGAATTCAGAATTTTTCAGTCCTCACAGTCTGTGACTTTCAAAGTGCTACTGGAAATTGGTTGTGTCCGCAGGTAAGAAGAATGAGGTGGGAGAGTTGCAGTTCTTGACAAATGAAACTAGAAAGGAGTAGAGTATCTCTGTATGTTTATCTTTGTAGAAACATAGCCTGATGTAAAAAAAACATAATTGGTTGTGGGATTGTTTGTTTTTTTCTTTCTTAGGAAAAACAACGTACGGAAAAAAGTGTATCTGGCTGGATTGGCAGAGTGAGTGTTCAATTTCTAAAACTGCCACATGCTAAATAACACTGATAATTAAGAAAATTTCATACGATCCTCTTCCCGTTTGCAATGCCTCTTATGTGCAGGTCTGAACTATTCACTTGTCGTGTTTTACATGTATAGGAAAAAATGGTCTCAAAGGGAGCCACTATGCCACCCCGCTCCTGGTTTTAAGCTTTTGTGGGTATGGGGTTCTGAACTCCCAAGCTGGGCTGACAGTGCAGCATGGCTGGAGCTTTAACTGCATCCTGTGTGACCCGTGCATCATGTTCAGCTTGCCAAAAGGCAGAGTGCTCCTTCCAGACTCCTTTTTAATTCGACCTACTGCTTCGGTAGCAGTAGGTAGGGGAGTGCAGGAGCCAGGATTCAGAATTCCCTTTGTTCAGGGGGAGTTGTCAGCTATGCTGGTTTGGCTGCTCTCCAGTCTTCCTGCCACCTCCAGAATGATCTAGGTGATAAAATTTATTAAGAAGGGTGTCCTATAACCTTTGAATTGTATTGGAGGAAAGGCATAGAGGACAAAAGTCATTTTTAGCATTTCAGGTTGCAGCAAACCATTCCAGGTTCTCCTTGCGGTTTTATTTATTTTTATTTCCCCCCGGCCCAAAATATCCACTGGAGAGAACTGGGGACAAGATGCATGTAACTGACCAGATTAAAATTTTCATACGCTTCTGCCAAACCAATCACTACTGTCTGGATGATGCTTTCCAAGCTGCCTCGCAGTCCTTTTGTACATGGTAGAGAGTAGGCACCTAATGAACTACACAGAAGATCTGGGGGAAGTGAAGCAGAGATGCAAAAGTTCAGACTTGGAGGGAGAAATGAGTTTCAGAGTTTTTGATGAGAACACAGAGTACACTTTCCACTCCCGCATTTTCCACACACTGATTATGCTTTAGTCACTAATTCACTTTTGAAGTCAAAAATGAAAGTTTAAAGAAATGCAAAGAGGGAGGCAACAGCAGGGATGAAATCATCCGCAGTATGAAGATGAGAGATCAACCCACCTGCTGTCAAATTTGATATGGAAAGGAAGGCCTTAACGCTGACACATTTTGCTTCTCTGCAGCAAAGGCTTCACAATTAGACAATGTGATGATCAAGCTGCAGACTTTGTAAACAGTTGTGCAAAATGAGAGGGCAAAATGCGAGTCTGTGCCATTAAACTAGGTTGTTGGTTTTTTGTTTCTTTTAAAGAGACAACCCACATCTTAGGAGCTGTTGGAAGAAAAAGCTAATTTCACTGTATGATTCCTGGAATTGAGAAGGGAGTGGAAAGTAGGGAGGATTGAAGAAGGGATAGGAAAGGTATATTTATTCCTTTCTTTTATTCTTAACTACTTAGGGATGATAAAATGACACTTGACTGATAAGGGATATTTTTATATATATACCTATATATGAGAAAAATGTATATATGTATACATGAGGCATGTATATATACAGATATGTATATACAATTCATATAAGTGTATATACAAACTTAAGTAAATTATATTTACGTGTAAAATACAGACATATACTTCTCTCTTTGTATATATTTATAGTGTTTTTTTCTTTTTTCAAAAATAGAGTTGAAATTATACTTAATCTAAGAATGCTCAGAACAGCCTGTGTTACTGCATAAGGCTTCCAGGTCATGAGCTAAGTTAGAGCTTGCCAGTTGAGTTGAAGGAAAGTCACACTTTGAAAAAGCAAGACTGTGATAAGGAAGAAGCTAGCAAAATATTTCCCAGGTTATTTTTTGCGAAAATATTGCTAGGGAAGAAGGAGAGATTATCTGGAGCACATGGGTTAGGGAGACTCAAGTTCTGTCATTGCTTACCGAGGGACCGGAGGCGAGTCATTGCATCTTTCTGTTTCACTTTCCCTTTCAAAAATGGGTATAACATCTCAGAGATACTCTGTTGTGTCAGTTGGCTAATTACTGTTTAGATGTTTTGGACATGTATCATAGAAATAACTTTTATTTCATTCAGCTCAATTTTGTTTCTCTGGTTTTCTCTCTACCATGTGGAGCACATCCAAATGACAGACAGTAGAAGGAATCCATTCATTTCTGTCACTCCCAATTGATAAATGGATAGTTCCTTCATGAAAATTTCATTCCAGTTTGGGCTCTCTGGCATTCTGTAATCACCTACTTACTAAAAAAATTTTCTCTTGAAAAGCAGCTTGTTTTCTTTGAAAAAGGGGGGAAATTTTTCACTGTGAAGCTAAAAAAAAAATTGAGAGTTCAAAGAATTTTTTCACAGATGCATGTTTTAAAATGGGAAATTCAAGGAAAGCATGTATTTGCAGTGTTTACATTGTTATAGGTTACAGCTGCGTGTTGGCGCTGGACAGAATAAAACAGTGACTTTAAAAATAGATGCACATACTGTTTCCTAAAATGGTAGGAAAACAGGAGCACCTGTAGGACTTCAGATTCAAGGGAGGTGGGAGTGGACATTGGTCATTACCAGGGCTAATACTCAGGAAATTCTCCTGCTTAAGGAGCAAGCAAATATTTTAAATGTGTTTACTTTTAGGGTAATGGCTACAGGTTCTACCTGCTAGGTCAGGAGGCAAAAATTTTTGCAGTACATTCAGTGATGCACTGCTTTAAGTATTGAAACTCCTGTTTAGAAATATCAAAACCTAAATTTATCATTTTGGTTTTGGAGTTTTGTGGTTTGCTTTTATAGACGTCTCTCTTGTATTCAAGTTTCAGCCATCTGTCCCTCACTTTGCTCCCGACAACGCTACCTACTACAAAGTCTTCAGCAATACAGTAGGTTACAAGCACATCCATTACATAAATGGCTCACAGGTAAGTAATAAGGTGTAGGATAGTCACTGCTGACTTGTGTTTCTCCTGGTGATTGAGGAGCTTCACGTTCTACTTTCTTGCCTTGCCTTTTTCCCCCTCTCCAGGCTCCAGTACCTATTACTGCAGGAAAATGGGAAGTAATCAGCATAGAAGCTGTAACCAAGAACTTTTTGTAAGTATTGTAATTAAGATATTGATTCCTATCAGGAGGGCTTGTAACAAGCGTCTAAGCAAGTAGGGAGGGAGAAGACGGAGAAGGTGTTATTTAACTCATTAAAAATCTGGTCTAAACATGTAAGATAATCCTCTAAATATTGTAAGGTACTGTAAGCATTTTACTAAAACCAGTATGTTTTGCTTTTATAGATACTACATCAGTAATGAAAAAGGTGGAATGCCAGGAGGAAGAAATCTTTATAAGTAAGAAATTTTTGCTGCAGTATGAGTAAAATATTTATTAATGAAAAAGAAATTTTAAGAAAAAGCATTGCAAAATAAAAAGATCAGGATGTTTGTAGTCTAACATGGGATCCTCAATAGGATATTTATTTAAAATCAGTGTAGGAGTATAAACTGTAAAAACAACTAAAATATTTTTCTGTAAATTTAGTTAATAAAGGGAAATTGTGAAAAGAAACAACCAATACTCAAGCAACAAAGCCCTAAAGAAAACCTCTCATGCTTTTTTATTTATTGCTATTATTATAATTCTAGTATTCATTGAACTCAAAATTTTAAAGTCTTCTTTCTCTGCTTTTTAAATCAGTAAGGACTTTACTCCTGAATTTTATCATATTTCATTTGGTCATCTTATTTAAAAAGCATACATTTGTTTAGCATAGTTTAAAAAAAAAAAAAAGTATTTTATCTCTGAAATGAAGCTCGTCTACTTTGCAGAGTGCTCTTGGAAAGCAGTCCAAATTCTACTAAATGTGTTAGCTGTGATCTGAATCAAGAAAGATGCCAGTATTATTCTGTGTCCTTCAGCAAAGATGCACAGTATTATCAGCTAGATTGTCATGGTGAGTATATCTGGAAATATTTGATATAAACATGACTCACTGATTAGTTGGGTGGGGGAAGTTCACTTCATCAAGATCTTGATATGCATTGCGTAAAAATGATACATGTTGGTATCATTGGGTAAATGCATTGGCAGTGGAAAAACATACTCCCTCCGAGGCTCAAAAGCATCTTGACAAAAATTACGAGGATCAAATTTGATAGTTCTATTTATCAGTGGACCCGAGAGAGGTGCAAAACACTCCTGTCCGCTGTGCATCTCGTCAAGAGCTGAATGGGGAAGCTCTGTCTGTAGAAGGAATTCAGAGGCTCAGAGCAAGGCAAGCAGCAGGCTGGGTAGAGAGAAGTGCTCTATGTGTGGGAATAAAATTAAGATAGTGCTGTTCAAAAAAAATCCGGTGAACATAATCATAAGTTAAGCAGTGGGACTAGTCTGTCTCTGACCTGTAAGTGCTTGTGCTAGGTAGTACAAGGGATCAAAGGGTGGGAAAAATAAAATCTTCTCTAAAATTTCCCTTAAACTGAACGGTATGTTGTTTTTTAGGATGCCAAGATCTTCCTTGATCTATGGGCTAGAAGGACAGGCAGACAGAAAGGGAATTGCTCTGTCAGGTTGTTGGTTGAAGAAGCCTATTGTGGTCTCCATGACAAGGCTTACTGATTTCCAAACCATGGTCCACAGCTGATGGGTAGACTTTGCTAAAGAGTGGAAGTTTAATTCTTCAGTACCTTACAATCATGTGGTTCACCTGCAAGATAGTCTGAATATTTTATGGGAGCCCGTGACTTGAGTTTGGGCCCTACTAACTTAAAATGCAGCTTGTGAAGATTGGAGGGAAATGAGTTCTGAGCTTTCATGATTCGCCCACTTCCAGTTGCTTTACGAGGCTTGCGTTTTAAGACAGCACGCAAAGGTGAACGTTTCATGCTCTATTACAGGTCCTGGCCTGCCTATATCTACTCTGCACAGAAGCAGTGATGATCAAGGTATGGGATTGGCTTAAAATATAATTTGTGTTGCACTGTACATTTATTTTGATTTTGTTCTCATCGCTCAGTAGAATAATTAAAATGCCATTATAAAGGGTCAACTTAATTTCAGATAATTACTCGACTATAGTTAACCAGAAGAATAAATTATATCGCTTGGCATATGTTTATTCATAGTTTATTTAATGTTATTTTACATTGTGCTAGAAAACAGTGAGTAATTATGACTTATTTGCTGGATAATTGTTCAGTTTTTCTGAAATTGCATTTAGATGAGGAACAGGGAAACCATCTTTCTGGTTACTAAATCACTGAAGGAAAACTGCATCATAAACATTGAATCTGAGAGGAAAAACAAAAACTGCAGTAAATTAAGACTGCAATGTAGGTTGCCATTATCTCACATTGAATTTTTAAAGTGGTTCATAATTAAATAGCAATGCATTTGAAAATAATTTATTTAATCTTTGACTTTAACTCTGTTATTTAGTCCTCAGATACTTGGAAAATAACACTGAACTGGAAAATTCATTGAAAGATATTCAGATGCCTTCAAAAAAAATTGGCTCCATTACTGTCGGTCAATACAGTAAGTTCAAAAACATGTTTTACCTTTCTCTTCCCTTTCACCAGGTGCTTCAAGGTCTTATGCTGAAAAGCATGACAGAAAAGATAGGTATAGTGGGGATTATTGCAGTTATTCAGCACTTAGAGGCAAAAATAAGATTTTTTTTTTTTTTTTGACATCTTCAAACATTCTAGGGTTTTTTTTCTGCCATCCCAAAATATTCTTATCTAAAATATGCTTTTTCCCTAGTGTGGTATCTCGATATTTCATGATGAAGTGGCTTAACTCCTTTTTTCCTTGATAATTACCTGAGAAACAAAAGCCCCTAACACCACGTTAAATAAATAAAGAGGAATGGGGGTGGGGCATAAAGCTCGTAAGCTTTGTTGAATTTAAATTAAATTAGAAATTCAAGTAGGTCCCTTTGGTTTGTGTTAGCAGGTTGGGACAGTGGAGAAGTTCAGTTATTATCAAAAAACGGACACATAATCTAAATGGAAAAACTTGCAAAATCATTTAGGCTACATTTCAACAAGATCACCTTTGACTTTGTGTAGGGGAATATTTGGATTGAATAATCATGTTCTTAAAAGCACGTTCACACTCCAAGACTATGTAAACCTCTGAATACAGACTAGAACGAAATGCTAGAAAATGAACTGTTAATGCTCTGCTAGTGGTGCTCCTCTGAATTTGCACGTCTGAGTACAGAAGCTTTCCTGGTGTGCTTCTAGGCTGAGGAACATCAGATAGACTAGCGGTGGGAGGCATAGTACCAGTCTAAACTGTTCTTGCTCCAGCCTTTGCTCCTAGCTTTTCTCTTCATGACAAACTTCCGCTTAATAATATGAATGAATATTCTTAATGGAATTACATTTTACAAACTGTATTGAGTTCTGTCAGTCATTGTTAACTGTTCTTTTTGATTCCTCCCTCCTTCCACTGTTACCTTATTTATATAATGACTCTCTCTATCTTTGTGTTTTCTGTCTTTTATTTCTGTCACATTTTTACTAGGGCTAAAGATGAAATCTTCCAGGCAACATGGAGGTTTAAAGATGTTCTTCCTGCTATCAGTTGTATATTCATCTTTTTATTCCTCGTTCTTACTACTTCATCTCTTCAGGGTGAAAGTTTTTGGGTAAGGGGAATCTGTTTTTAATGGCACAAATAGGAGAAATAAATCCATTTATGTAGTCCTACTTTGAGTTCCAAGTCTGCTCACAAATTCGTGTATGTTATCAAAGAAGAAAATCTGATCCCGAGACTATAGAGTACACAGATTATGCAAAAAACCTAAAGCTAGTATTTTCATGTTTTCAATTTAGACTTTTAATTTTTCAGTGGTTTAATGTCTTGCATATTCATACCTGGACAAATTTCTTGAGATTTGCACTCTGGCTATTACTGCAGCGCAGTCCATCAGCATTGCTTCATGCTTCCTTTGCAGCATTAGTTCTTTTAAAATTCAGGAGTGAACAATTCAGCCAATTGGTTTGAAAAACTTAGATGGTGTGCGTTTAAAATGTTCAGCTAACTCTCAGCCAGCTTGGGTGGAAAGAGTAACATGGCTAGAACCAGAATCAGTGTTGCTTGAGAAATAATAGATATTTGGATATGTTTCTGGGATGCTTTACAAACTGTCATGCAAAGCCCATCTGAGAGGTTCAAAATATTTAAAATTTCTTTTTAGTGCTGGGAGAGAAATTTGAGTAGAGAAATGTTTTTGAGCTAGTGGCAGATTTACCACTGTAGAGACCAAGTTTTACATGTAAGCTTATAATGTAGAATAATGTGACGAGACAACATGTTGAGTACCCAGATTTTATTATTCTTAATGTAGACAATGCAGTTCCAGACTTTCTGCTAACTTAGCTGTAAAATATTAAAAAAATATTGTTAGATTAGCTGGGAACTTTCACTTGTATATATTAGGACGGTTCAGATGAAACTACTTTTTAATTTTTATGGGGTGACTCAAATGTGCTCTTGTATGAATTGCAATGCATGTCAAATTATTTCACTGAAGAACTGACATAAGTCAAATTCTCTTCACTTTTAGACCTGTGGTATCAAATGATACTGCCTCCCCATTTCGATTCATCAAAGAAGTACCCTCTGCTCCTTGATGTGTAAGTCTTCAAGTTGCATGGCAATGTTGTGTTAATAATCACTTTCATCTACTTCAAATGCTCCTAATAAGATCAGGAAACACAAAACTGGCATGTTTTCTAATTACTTCTTGAAGTAGTTTTAAGAGGGAATGAAAAAATGAGGTGTATCCCAATTTGTGAGAGAGTCCTGTACTATAAGATGATGTAATGGTTAACAAGCACATATTTTGCTGGTTGCAGCGAGGCAGGTAAGTTCTGTATCTGATTTAAAAGCCAGGGTGTTAGTTTTAGCTTACTTCCTTCTCTGCTGTTAGAGTTCATTAGGAATAATATTCATTGAAATTACATTTCAGAATGAAACCTTGAATAAGCCTTTGTATCCTAAACCTGAAGTAGTGAGTGTGCAATTACGTTTTCTCTGTGATATTTGACTGTCAGCTGGTGTTGGCCAACTGTGTCCTGTGGTCAGGATTGCATTTGCTGTTTTTTCATAAATTCAAGATCCATGAGCACGTGCTGTTATGTCTGTTCTTCCTCAAGCACTTCAGTTCATGCTGGTATGTTTCTTCTAACTGGAAATTACTGAAATTTAGCTATTCATTAGAACAGAAATGTTAACCTTTACCTCTTTTTACAAAAAGCTGACTCCACAAAGAAACTAGCTGTTAATGGTTAAGTACATCTTTGTATAATGTAATTTGGTAGCACTGTAATACTTTTTGATATGCCTATTGAACATTTTAATGAGCAGTCAGTGCTCTTTGCTTGTTAAGATTTATTTTGGTTTTGATTCTATTTTTATTGACTTACCTGGGCCTTTGTCAGGATCACCTCTGCTTCATGGTGATCTTCATATCAGAAATTCCTTCAGCAGTGTCAGAATCTGTAGCGTATAGAAACAAAGCTTGAAATAGAGAATTCCTAGTAGCTGCTTCTTTGCTTTTAAAACTGGGAGAAATGGATTATAGAGCCATAAGAGCCACTCTTCTTACTCTGTTGAACAGTGGCTAGAGAAGTGCACTGCCATCCAGGCACTTAGAGTGTGATTTCGCAGTGCTCAAGTGCTTCCAAATATTTTAAAATAAAATGTTATAATTACAGTTTTGCTTCTTTTTTCTCAGCCTGCGTAAGAAATAGTTTAAACTGTAGGGAACACTGATGAGACAGTAAAAATGCAGAAAAAGATCTTTTTCATTTTACCAAATGAAGGCTATTTGTTGATTTCATACTTTAACCAAATAAATCACGGGTAAATGGAACAGAAATAGTTAGAGCATTGCTTTGAAACTTAGACGACTAGATATGCCAACACAAACAATAATTTGGTTTGGATTTCTGATAAGCTGCTTAAAGTCAAAATAATGAAAGTTTCTTATTAGAGCAGAAGGCAATAAAACAAATAAAATCCAGTCTGCTTTCTTGATTAACAGTTGAAGTTTTAAAAAAAGCATATTGGTTTTAGTGTCCAGGCAAAGCAGCAGTTTGCAGTCAGTCGACGATGCTTTTCTTGTTTGCTCAGTTTAATTTAAAAGTTTACCCCTCTTTAGAAGCTGAAAATTGTCAGCAATAACTGTATTTCAAATGCTTGATGCAAGAATACGTGGAGAGTAAATGCCTGAATTCTGTGGCACTTTTCACCCAGGTATGCAGGACCCTGTAGTCAGAAAGTAGATTACACCTTCCGGATCAGCTGGGCTACTTACCTTGCAAGCACGGAGCAGATCATTGTGGCCAGCTTTGATGGCAGAGGAAGTGGATACCAAGGGGATGAAATTATGCATGCAATAAACCGAAGGCTGGGAACATATGAAGTGGAAGATCAGATAGCAGCAGCCAGGTGAGCTACAGTGAAATGGTCAACACCTGCTCCTTCATTCCTGTGCTTACTGTGTAGGGGGGAAAAAAAAGGCAAAGGTTTTGAATGGTCATCTTGAAATTACTGGCAAAAGCATAACTAAATTCTACATTAATTTTTTATGCTGAAGTGTGTCATTTATGGGCTAACCATCAGTTTATGCTTAAAAAGAGAGAAGAGTTAATGCTGTAATAACAAATTTACCATATCCCTGGTTTTATAGAGATGATAGCTGTCACATTAGTAGAAGAGCATGCTACCAAGGAACTTGGAGCTGGAAGTTTTACTCCCGGCTTTCTGGAAGTTTCTGTTGTGACAGCGTTGTTTGTATGAACTGCTCAGCCTTTACATCATAGTTCATCTTCATCACTTGGTTCATGCTTGTAGAACCTCACTAAACCGAACGATGTCAGTATGAATCTGTCAGAATCACAAAGAAGTGATCTTACGGGGTTTGCTTCTTGGGATTTTAAAATGTTAAAGTGTTTAAACAAATAGCATTTCAGAATTACTATTTTTTTTAAACCCTGTCTGGATTTACAGGTGTCAGCCTGTGCCTTACTGCTGCAATTTAAGTGTTGCTCCTCTAAAAAAAAAAAAAGAGGAAGGCATGTGGTGAAATCTAACCTAATACAAGACAAATGTCAGTGAGTGTGGTTACAGACCGTCCAGGTTTTGGTTTTTCACATGCACAAATGTTTTTCTGAATTTCTTAAAGACACACGTGCCTCAAATATTGTATGTTTTCATATGCAGTCACTGTGATGAAGTGGGAAATACTTATTTGTACAATAGAAAGAGGCAGGCGTGATGGAAAATAAGCACGTCTGTATAATGGCAGATACTTGCAATCCATTAAGCATTTCATTATTCTGTTTGCTTTTAGACAGTTTTCTGAAATGGGCTTTGTTGATAAGGAAAGAATAGCTATTTGGGGTTGGGTAAGTACTCAAATAAGTTTGGCTGGCTTATTATTTAATTGTAACAACTATTTGTTGTGCTGCCCTGTGTGGGAGGTGCTAGAGTACCGAATGTGAGGTACCTCTGGGGACATGGGACGGTCCAATAACTGAACTGATGAAGTACATCTTGCAAGTGCCAGTATACATTGTCCCTTTGCAAGCATTCAGGAGCCCTTGAAACAGAAATTAGGACTACTAGAGGGATTAAAAACAATTTAAAGGGATACTGCCAAGTTGCTATGTACAAGATGAAGCAATATTTTTTAAAAATCCAATGTATTCACTAGTGTCTCCTTACATTAGTTGGATGACTCTAATTTTTTTTAAAAAGATGTAAAACTACATGTGAACAAGCTGCGTGGAGTGGTTATTGTGTTTTCACTAGCAGCCTGAAAATACCTGAATCTGCAGTATTGTTGTGCTTGGCTATATTTTATTTCAGCAGTACTCCCAACCAGATTTCTCTGACTCTGATATGTCTTTAAAACCTGTCACAGTTAGAGGGGAGTGTTTAATAGCTTAGACATACGCCCTCAGCTGCAAGGCTAAGTGCGTATGTAGTGTTAGTGATACCTATTTGATTCAAACTCTGAACACTTCTCTGTCCCAGGCTGCTGTTTCACTGTTTTTTTTTCTGGCGTCACAGGGAGTATTCCTGCATGCTCTGTTTAAGCGTCCTGTGTTCAAGTATATGCAGGATTGCATGCAGGATCTTGAATTAAATTGCTAGCTGCAATTTGCTCACTGCTGGCAACAGGCACCAGTGAATAAATTGCCTGGTGGCAAGATGATGATGATGGTGCCTTTGGCAGCTTTTCTTGTGGGGATAAACATCTCTATGTTGCGTGAAGTGTAGTAGCATTAACTTCAGTGGGAGGGAAATTCTTTCTGCAGGACTTCATGCATTCCCATCTTACTCCTTAGGAGCCTCGGGATGAATAGTTGAAGAGCAGTCCTCTTTGGAGCTAGGCTGGGGTTAAGCATCCTGGATAGTGAACCTGTGGGCAAACAGAGTTTCTTTATCTCTTGAGTTTCCAGCTTGTCAGTGTCTCATTGTCAGCCTGGCACTACCTACCTTAATTTTGTTTGCCACAGGTTGGAGCAGGCATTTAAGGGCTTTGAACTAAGATACAGTTCCATTTGCCTGTAGTCTGGTTTCAAGACAGGAACGAGATCCAAAAATTGCTCTTCTTTTTGGATGTGGGTGGGCACATTTTCCTAAATAACCCCTTCAGACTATAGCGAGGGCAGTCATTTGGGCAGTCGGTGACACTGTTTAAGGTACCTCGCTGCCTGGATGCTCGAGTGTGTCAGATATTTACTCATCTGTGTAGCAGACTAGACTGCAAGTGAATTTTCTGTGCATAGCAAGGAGTGTGTTGCTGCGCAGTTCCTCCCACAGACTCAGCAGAAGATCTTCGCTCCCCGGTCACCGTCTTGCTCCTGACGCTTTGGAGGAGAGGTAGCAAGTGAGCTGCCGTAGGCCTGCTCTGAGGGAGTTGTAAATTTTTGGATGCCCTGGTGCAACTACTCACCAGGCGCGTTGTGGGCCCGAGCTCGGCTCCCACCCACTCCCCCAGCACGGAGAGGGACACAGCGGTTCAGCAGTGTCTTGTTTCCTGTCTTTCGCTGCTGCCTACGGTGCTACCAAACACTGTCATCCTTAGCTGAGTCACAGTTCAGCGGCGCTTGCGCCCCTTTTCCCCAGCGAGCGCTCATTCATCAGCGCCACAGCTGCCATGCGCTGTTTGATGCCTGTTTCCCCCACTGAGCAGGCTGGGTGAGATCTGACCCAAATTCAGAATGGAGTTCATTAATATGAAAAACGCTGAGCCTATAAATGTCTGATGAACCGTTTAGCAGATGGGCCCCATCCTTTTCTTCCCGACTGAAATAACAGCAATGTTTTCTTCTCAGTCTTATGGGGGATATGTGACCTCCATGGTGCTTGGCTCTGGAAGCGGCGTGTTCAAGTGTGGAATAGCGGTTGCCCCCGTGTCACGTTGGCAATATTATGGTATGTGATGGCTTCCTTGTTACAAGGATTCCCATATGTCTTGCAGTGCACATGCTGCAAAGTGTTGATTCATAGCACAGAACTTTGATTATCTACTAGATGCCATGTAAATGCCACTTGGTCTGTTTTTATGAACTCATGGGTATTGCATTTCAGAATTAAACAGATTCCCTAAACTTTATTTCCCATTTTAAAAAGTCAGATCCACAATTCCAGGTAATCTTTAACATTTAATGAAGGCTAAATTACTGTAATATTTGCAGTATTACTGTAATGTGTCTGTGTTTGCTTTCCAAAGCTGCCACATGTTCAGAGACCAGTATTCTGTGTCAGAAATCCAGAACTACGAGACTTTGCTTCTTAAAAATGCTATTTCACTTGTAAGAACGAACTGTGAGGCTTAACTTCAAACTTGCATTATAATTTACTCTCTCAAAGTGACAGAATAGGATTTGAATTGCCTTCGGGTTGTTTTGGTTTTTTTTTTTTCCTTTTAGAGTGTAAAATGCAGATTTTATAAATCTAATTAATCTTAAGAATAGCTTGATGTGAGGAAAACCTGAGCAAGTGGACAAGTCTGTACGTGATCCAAGCTTATAATGTGTAAGGTTGCAGTTGCATGAGGCTATAAATACAGTTATAGGGGCCCTCCTCCCAGATTAAAAAATGTATGTATAGTTAAAAATATAATATGTACTGGTACAATGTGACCACATTTTTACATTTTTCTGGTTTTGATTTGTCCAAAAACATTCAAAGGAAAGCTTTTCCTGGCAAGCCTCTGCTAAATAAGGCATAATGTATCATTCTGCATCTAGCACAGGGGCTGTGTAACATATTATGTGCTCTGGTTAATTCAACAGATCAAATCATACTGCCAGGTATTAGCGGTAGTCTGTTGAGGGCATAGGGGTGTTTTCATAATGTTTTGGACATGAATATTACAGTAAGGCAGGAAGTATTTTTTTAATGATGATCAGGTTCTCTAAAATTCCACTTTTAGTTGATGAGATAAAGGAGAGGGTTATGGAGGCATGCATATTCAACATAAAAAAAAAACCAAAACCCACAGTGCAACAACGCTGATGAGAAGTCAAATGGACATTAGAATATGGCAACAGAGCGTTGATATGTATGGCTTAAAACAAAGCAGCAAATCTGCAAAACCAGTAATATGATATCATGCTGAAAAATCGGTGGAAAATCAGAGATCCTTAATTTTTACTATATATAACATAGAGACAAGCTGAGTCCCAATCTACTGCTACATTTTCATTTTATAGATTTTTAGTAGTAAACATTTAGATAAAATATCTATAAAAGATTTTTTTCAAATGCTAATAATTTACTGCAAGATTTTCAGTAATTTTTTAGGATTACCGAAAGAATAACAATAAGGTAACATTGATACAAAGTACTTAATTAATATTCAGCATTCAGGTGTCCATGGCAACAAGAAGATTAAATATTCTGAATAATGATGGTTACCTACGTGCCTCATTGTGGAAAACCTGTTTTTATCTTTTTTTTTTTTTTTTTTTTTTTTTTTTCCAGGTTNATAATGATGGTTTCCTTCGTGCCTCATTGTGGAAAACCTGTTTTTATCTTTTTTTTTTTTTTTTTTTATTTCCAGGATGCATTCTTATTGTTTGTGTCAGTGGGTAAAATTTCTGGTAGACAGATAGACTGAAAATTAAGTAGTATATTCTGGTTTTGTGGTTTTTGTTTGGTTTTTGGTTTTTTTTTAATTACAGATTCAATATACACGGAGCGGTACATGGGCCTTCCTATAGCAAGTGATAACCTGAACAACTATAATGTAAGAAAGAAATCACTTTATTCCATTTTTTGATGTGTGTTGTTTCTTTTCTAAACCACTCTGTTTTTCCTTATACAGTCTAGTTCCTTCCCCATGGGAAGAAACAAGTTTGTTCCTTCTTTCCAGCTATAACTGTTGCATTGTGCTTTTAGTCGCTCTAGTCTCATGCATTTGGATTTGCATGAGGCAGTCCCTCCTTGCTGTATGGTGTGGGTTTTCTGTTGTTTGTTTGGTGTGTTGGGTTTTTTTGGTTTTTTTACATTCAGTTCCATTTGGCTACTTTGCAGACTGTAAAACAAGCTGTAAAAACTGTTTTATTTTAATCACCAAGAAACAAATTTGTTTTAAAATTTAATATGCTCGTGGGCAAACTATGCTTTATCTTAAACAACATTTCCACCAAAACAAATGTACTCCAGTTCTTTCTGAAATGTAATTTTAAAAAAATGGGTATTGTGTGAACTTTCTTGCTTTAGGAATCTGCAAGCTTTTTTCAGGGACAGCAAAATCTGCTAAATATTAGGAAACTTTGACAGGTAGGCAAGTCTGTCTGTACTGTGATCATATCAAACAAATTACAGACCAACTGAGAGCCAGCAGTGTCAGGGCTGGAATTTTGGCCCCGCCTCCAGGGTGTCCAAGGTTTGGCCTACAATGACTAGTTTGCCCAGAAGTGAGGGGATTTCCAGGTGTTCTAATTGGGAGCACAATAGCATAGATTGGTTGTCCTCATCACGGCACAATGAACTGCTTGCCTTTTTGTTGCCTCAAGGGCTTTTTGAAGTCACAGGTAGCTGGGCGTAGGGCAGAGCGTCCCAAGCCTTCCGTAAGGTTTTGTTCAGTTTCAGATCTAAGTGGCAATACAGTGGCTATTGGAGAACCGTGAGGGGTCTGAGGGGTACTTTGTGCCCTGGTTATTGGGATGTTTCACAGAGGTGTTCAGCCATGGTGATGCTGGAACCAAACATGGATGTCAGAGGAAAAAAGATGGGGCATTTTCTGTGTTTGGGTTGGTAAATAGGCTAGAAGACAGTTTAGGACTGACTGCGTCTCGATGCGTTAAAAAAGTGTCATGGGAGAAGAAAG
>VZTL01076730.1:0-10347 GCA_013400535.1 Scopus umbretta | reverse complement strand
GTTGCATTGATTTTAAAGTATGGTAAAACATATAAATACGAACATAGATGGACTGAAACGTCTGTTTTGACATGTCACTACAGTAACCTGGTTTTATCAACTGCTGTGTCGGACGTTCTGGTCAAAATTGACAACAATGGTAGTGGCTGCTGGAAGACTTTGTACTGCATCTGCCTCTTCCAACCAGCGAGCTGCTCGGGCCCACTGGGGACTGACCAGCAGCCTGCAGCCACCTGCCTGCCTTTTTCCAAATGTGTTTCTTTAAGGCAGTGGGAACAGTAGGAGGTCTGCGAGGTAGCAGTGTAAATAGAAGTTACTGTCGTTGTGCAGAACGAACGTTAACGCTCTGGGTGCACAAAGTCATTCACCAGCTTCACGGCACAGATGGCAACAGAGGACTGTTTAATCCTTTCAAGCCAGGAGTCGGATTTTCTTGGCATAGTATCCATTGCTGGCAATGGCCACGTTGAAACTGCCAGTACCAAAGAGCTAAAGGTTTCAAATGTGTTACTCAGAGGACTAATTGGGGAGAATGGTGGCTAGGTGGAGGAGGGGTAATTGCACAGATTAAATTGTCACACTTTGCTGCTGCTTCTAGAGACAAGAAAATGCAACTTAACGTCCTCATTCGTTGTTAAAAGCCCCAAATAATGTATTACTTGGAATTTACTTTTCCATATAAACCAGGAGGGGTGGGGTAGCTCGAGAAGTGAGTTTGTTGGTTTGCATGTAGCATCAATGGAAGGGTTGTGGGATTTTGTTATTGCTGAAGACCCTTCCTGACTTCAGCCCAGCATGTTCCTGGCTTGCAGCCCCTTTGTTCAGTGTCCCAGTCCCAGTAGCCAGCCTCCTGGCCCCTTATTGCCAATGAGAGCTGTTTTCTGAACTGAATGTTTTTTAGCAAGTAAATGCAAAATATGTACTGAAAGCTCTCCTAGCTGAAGCTGTTAAAGCATTTTTGAACTGTTAACTTCGTACTGTCAGGTTTGCATGCTGCATCATATATTCTCTATCCTACTGCATCCGCTATAAAGCTGACTTGAAAAGTGAAAGGCTGCAGAAACTCTGTACTGTGTGCCCTAATTTAGAAGCAATGGGATTGCGTACACACCTGCTTAGAGAAGATGCGTGCTGCTTGGCATCGTTCTAATGCACAGAGTATTATTAACAACTCTGAATACACAGTCTCAAGAAACTAGTTGTGGTAAGAGGGGTACACCCTACCTGCATATTACTGGGATGTTCTGTTTCATGTTTCTTGAAGGAAGAGAATCTGAGATGTTAAGTAGTCTTTGTCAAGAGTCAAGTCTGAAGGATGACTCGCGCTCCTCTAAGTAGGCTAATTAGGTGTCATCGGTGCCTTTTAAGGTAGTTGTGAACTATTAAAAATCAGAGCTTTGTAAAAGAAAGGGGCAAGCATGGGTGGTGCTCCCTATATAACTGTGTAGGGATCTTCAGCTGAAGGGCAGAGAAGCTGTCTGCCCAGGAAGCAATGTCCCTGATGTGAAAGACTTCAGACTAAATCAGGGCAGAGCTCTCGAGGTCAGATGCAGTAGCCATGTAAAGCATACCGAAGAGACTGTTCAACTTGTGAGAAGATTATTTTGCAGTTCACTCTGCATTTGATATGCTTTTGGCAAGTGTTTGAAACAGTCATAGATTTGGCAATCTTTTTCTAGCAGATTTGAAATGTTCAGTCCTTAAGAACTGCTGCATCATTAGGTTATGCAAAACAGGGTACAATTTTGTAAATATGCCATCTTGTACTGATTTGACATTTGTTCTATTATCTGAGAATATGCTAAAGGGAGAGAGACCTTCAGTTTCAGCCAAACCTTAACTTGTTTGTGGAGTGCTGATAAAATGTTGACTGCTGTGTGATCTTTAGAAAAGCCAGTTACACTCAGCAGGGCCTACTTCTCGGGAGTTGTACACGTTACCTTTCCAGAACCTTTGTCCCGGCAGTATGACTATGAAACTGAAGGGGTAAATTAAGTTGTATTTTTTTGCTGTCCACTTGGGGATTGTTCAGCTGACGTAGCTGTTGCTCTGTGCTGTAACTGTGCCTAACTTCAGATTGCTCCCTGTCTTGCAACCTTCGGTTTTGGCAGAAGTACTGTGTCCTTAAAGCACGTTTTAGGGACAGGGGCTTTTCATGCTGAGTACGCAAGTGAGACATCAGTTGCAAGTGACAAAAAAACCCTGAGAGAGTATCTTTTTCATGTGTTCCTTCTTTCTGAAGTATTTTACTAATAGCTTTATTTTGTTTAATGCTTGGAGGGGAAGAATAGTGGCATCCTTTTTCTAAACTGCTTTCAGAAAGTCGAGTTCTCAGAAGTGTAGGTCAAGTCAGGCTTCCACTTGCAGAAGGTTTGCTGTCCCTTAAACCAGCACTGATTTGCTGGAAGAAAGCTTATAGAGGCGATCTATCAAGTCCCCCTCTGCACATGTGGAAAATGATTCACTCAAAGGCTATTGCTTCGTTCTTTTTCTTTTTGGTTCTTTTTTTTTAATACCACTGGGCCATTACTTTCTGAATTGTCGTTTTGGTCAGCTGCTGTACCAGCGCTCCTCATTGAATCAAAGCCCTCTCTCCAGATTTTGGCACTCTCTTCACTCTCTGTTCTTACTCCACGATACCAACTCGTTTCAACAGATAGTGTCATGCTTCCAGTGTGCATGCATTTCCATATATTAGATGGAATTTCTGGTGCTCTGCAGCCTTTCACTATCAAAAGAGGGCAATTCCAATGTTACGGATTGGAGGGTGTTTTTTTCTCTCTGCTGAACTTCGGTTTTAAATGTGGTTGAATAACTACAAAGAACTCATTTCACTTTTGAGAGGGTTGTGGTAGGCTATTCTGCCATAACAAAAGGAATTTCATATTTATGCTTGCTTTAAAGATTCATGAGCGTAGAAGAGACATAAGGAAATTAGAACACTTCTGTGTCTTCATAATACAATGTATTTGACTTTTGGGGTACTAAATGCAAATCCCTGTGCAAGGATACAGCTTTAGTACAAGGTGGGGAGAAAAAAAAAACAAACAAAAGAAAACACCACATTCTTTTGTTCCTTATTTTTACTTTTTTTTTCCATGCCATAGTAGCTTTTAAGTTGCTGTAATCCAGAGAACACTTCCACAAGGATTCAGTCATTTTCAGCAGAGAACCTCTGTGATGTTGCTAATGGAAGGAAATATCATTCAAAGTATTTTTGCCCCATTATGCTGGTTGTCTTATCAAGCCTAAAATGTCTTTTGTCCCTTTTTTTCTTCCCACTCTCCTAGCAGAGCACTGTCCTATTCCCTTTCCTTGTGCAGATTAAAGATCTTACCTGCAATCCTTACTTTTCTCATTCTTCAGTACCTAGTCACAGTAACAAATCAGGTGGTTAGTATGTTCTAAGGAATATGTTGCTACTGTATTTTAAGTTTCTTGATTAATCTTAGTTGCTGATTTTTTTTTAAATTTTTTTTTCATGGCTGTATTGTGTTTCGATTCCCAAAAATGTAGCTTGACTTCTATTTATAGATTTGGTCTAGTGTTTTTTTTCATTCAGGCATTTCTGTATCCTACTTGGGGGAGAGCGTTGTTTTAAACTTCTTGTCAGGCATTTTTACTTGAGACTGATGAAATACTAGTTCTGTTGACTTACCTACAGGTAAACCGTAGTGTACATTTTGCTGGGGAAGATAACACTTGTAATCTCTGCAATATCTCCTCCTCGCTATCATAGGGTGCACTGTTGCCATGGCAACATTTTTTTTAACTTGTCTGCAGTCGCACAGGAAACCTATGGCAAGTGGTGTGCTGCAGGCTAACAACACGTTAGCAATGCATTAAATGTGTATCTCACTCGCAAAACTCTTCCCCTCTGGAATTGCCTGTTACTTTGCAGACGTAACCCTTGGTAATGATTGCAGACCGGTGCAGAATGGTTTGAGTGGGAGCACAGTGCTGTTGGATATGTGAACATGCTACTCGGGGGCGTGGGGGGGAGCAAGGGTGGTGGGTTTTATCTGAAGGACCCCAGACTGTGTCAACAGGAATCAAAGTCAGTTGGTAGCAAATAATCTTCTAACAAACAGCACCTTTTTTCTTTTTTTTTTTCCCCTTTTCTTTAATTTCAGAATTCAACAGTAATGGCCAGAGCTGAAAAATTCAAAGAAGTTGAATATCTCCTTATTCATGGAACAGCAGATGGTGAGTTGCAGTTAATTAGACATTTTAGTATTACAGACAGGTTCGCAATTCTACTACTGACAAAACAAAAGCATGAAGGGGCAAGGCTGGTACATTTACATCAATAAAATAATACTGCTTTCTGCAACTAATTTGTGTTTCAGTCAGCAGTGCTGGGGAGTCTTCTGTATTCGTTGTTTTGCTTTTCCCCCATAGTAGTACAGAAGCAATTTTTTTGTTTACCTTTTTCCTCTTTTTCTTCCACTTTTCAGATAATGTTCACTTTCAGCAAGCAGCGCAGATTTCCAAAGCTCTTGTTGATGCTGAAGTGGATTTCCAGGCAATGGTATGCTTCTGTTTTATCACCATACAAATGGGTTTGTATGATAAGAATAATAGCAAAAGCTCCTTGTTGTTAGGGTATAAATCAGTTGTCATCTTAAATGAAAGTTCACGTACTTGTATTTCATGTTTGGTAACTGAAATTTGAACATAATGCACCCATGTATCTTCTGTACAAGAAAAAATGTAAAGCAACTCCTTCTTGTATCTGACCCTGGTTACCTAATCTTTCATTTTATTAATTTTTTTTCTGTTCTCAAACAAACAGCCAAGCCAGCCCCAATCTTGGCATATATCCAAAGTCCAATGAATAGTATCTTACTGACAGAATAGAAGGAAAGGCTAACTTCAGCTAAGTCCAAGACAACCTGTCCATCACTTTTGGTGTTTCTCTAGTGAACTTACAAGTCAAGTAGTTATTTGCCCCTTCTCATGCTGTACATGAAATCTCTCAACCTAAAGTGCAAGCTCTTCCTGCCCTACCTTCTCCCAGCTCTTGGGGAGCAGTGCTGAAAAGGGTAAAGTGTAGAAGGAAGCCACACGCACCAGTGCATGGTTGTCCTTCAGCCAAACGTGCAGGGCTTACAGGGTGCAGAGATCAGGCACCACTCTAAACTGAGGAGCTGCATCTACCGTGCGTGTGGACAAGCCACATACATACTCATTTTGTACTGTGAGCTGGTGTATCCCACGCACAAAGCAGGGACAAAAGTATCACAGCAGCTTCCTACTACCATCATGTCTTTGCCTTTAGGCTGAATTAGCCTCATGCTGGGATAATTTTAAACATCTGCACGTTTTTATGTCTTACCATGTTTGCTTGAGATCATTTAGATGTGGCTAGAACTAACGTTCTCTGTATTTTTCTTTCCCGCAGTGGTATACCGACAAAGACCATGCCATCACCGGTCAAGCCCATAAGCATATTTACACCCATATGAGCCATTTCATAAAGCAATGTTTCTCACTGCACTAGCACCAGCATTTTGGTTGTTAGTGATGCTCCTTCGCCAGGAAACTCGAGAACTCATGTACACTGTGCCAGTATAAACTTTTGTGAATCAAGATGAGATACGGGTCAGTTCTTGGGCTACCTGTGTACACAATGAAATGCTAATCTTTATAATGATTTCTGTTGCCAAGCAACTATTAAATTTTTAGTGATTGTGTTTAATCAGGTCTTAACATCACCAGAATGTAGGTATGTGTGTTGCAGACTTCTAGAAAGCATGGCACTTGCTTGAATCAGTACTTTTTTAGACTGAAATATCAGCAGTCCAGCTTCTGTATTAGGGTACTGAATGATGAAAATGTCACAGAGGCACCAATGTGGAGATCAGTTGAGGAATAAAAATAAATAATGTTTCCAACAAAAAATAAAACTAACACTGTGTTATTTCTGTGAAAATACTGATAAACCTTTAAACAGAGTTTGCAGAAATTACCTAATGCTTAATCAATTATTATGTTAGAAACAGTATCAGGAATATTGCAGTGTTAATGTTTTTTATGCAGAATGCAACACTTTGTTTACTGCACTTCCTTGAGTTAGTATTTTCTCTGCAATCTCTTGGATTACAAGTGTAGAAGTCTTGCAAGGAAAGCATGCAACCAGCTTTCACCAAAGATTTTGAATGATACCTATTCAAACCAATGGCACTGAATGTCTTTGTTTCCTATCATAGTACTGTGATTTTTGCTTACTTTATCGTCAAAAAGGCTGCTACTGTGGGAATCTGCACTGGTAGAATCTTATCAGGGAACTCTAGCATCCCACCACTGTTTCTCTATGGGACAGAAAATCTTTTTTTTAAGAAGTTTCCTCTTTACTGATGAATAGGATATATTCTTTGCATTCCAACATAAAACATTACCGTGCAAACTACCAGACACGTAAAGTGAGGGCGGGACTGCGGGGCGTGCTCATGTGAATGTGCTCCTCGGCAAACCTGCTTTTTCTTGCAGCCTACCAGTAAACGTCTGCTTTATCGCCAGCACTTCAGGTAGGCTTCTCCCTCTGAAGGAACATTAGTTTTCTTAATTTCACAGAGGTAGAAAAGATGCAACCCACTTGTACTACAAACTGTGCTGCTTTAATAAAGTCATTAAGTTATGAAAGGACAGGTAGTCCGTATCATTGAAAATGTTGCTCAGGAAACAAAATCCTAGAATTTTACAAATATCCATGAATTCTGAGGGAAACCTAGTGACTTTTCTGCTTTTGTTTAATGGTATCATGTAATAGAGTGTGACATGATTATCTAACACTTAGCTTCTTGATATTAGATGCCAGCATGTGATTACGTATGTATTCTGGGCTATTAGTGACATTAGGTGTGAATGTAAAAGTACTCGTACAGACAGAAGAAGCATGGGAGAGACGAGGGAGAACGTCAAGAGAGTTTGTGCAGCTTGTCCTTAGAAAGAGAAGAGGGCCTGCGGTGGAAAAAAAGGATTTGGTTTCACGAACAGACCAAAAACTCCTTGACTCACAAAATAAGGGGTTTTTTTGGAAACAAACTGGAGATGGGTATTACAAATATAATCTTGGGCTCAGTTTATTAGTGGTTCTAATGTAGAGTGGCACCACTGTTAAAGTTCTGTAGGATACAGGCTGTCAGTTGTCTCCAAGAGGTTTTAGTATCCATGCCTCTGATTCTTTTGACTCAAGGGAAAGAAACATAAATCAGTATTAAAGGTAGAACACAGCAATGCAGATAGGTTATGAAAAAGATTATCACTATGAATGGCTTGTGTATGCAAGGGGCAAATAGTTATTTGGGTTTGGGGTGTTTTGTTTTGTTTTTTTAATGTTACTACTCACACTGTCATATGGACAAAAAATGTATTTCCACAATGCAAAACCTCTTATTAACTAGGCTGTCATACTTAAGAACTGCAAGTATTCCCGTTGTGTAATCAGAGAAGCTTTAAAAAAAAAACAAAACAAAACAAAAAAAACTTTTAAATAAACTAAAAATTATATGGTCTGGGTAAGTCTTTTGTTAAGTAAAGATGCAGTTCTTTGTATCTATCTGACCTACCTTACTGATGGTAGCATCTCACGGGGAAACTTTTCTGTACTCTCAATACAGTCCTGGTTTAACTGTCTTATCTGTGTGGCATAACAAAGTACAATGCTATTTATCTTACACTTCTTTGTCCAGAAAAAGACTTCTAAGATATGCTGCTAATAGAGCAGGATGCAGCTTCTAAAGCAAACAAACAAAAAAGTTTTATTGCTGTAGTAAGCATCCTACTAAGTATCAATTTAGTGTCCAATTTTCTCTCTGGTAGATCTCCCTCAGCTCCAAAAATAATGCAGACAATAGAGCTGCCTTAGGGAATAGACAACTTGAAAGGCACGAGCACAGGTAAATAGGTAAAACTGAGGCCACAGAAGAGAGCCAGGGCACTTTATTACTGCACAAAGCCAGCGCTAAGAACCAGTTGTGCCTGAAGTAGTGCCACATGCTACAGTAAGTTAGGCACCTACCAATTACCTTTTTTTCTCTCTGTATTTTTTTTACCATGTGAAATGGATACTTAAGTTTGTTGTACAGTACACTTGGTGTAAAATCATAACAGAAGCAGCTGAAGCCTGAGGTGTGACGGTTACCATTCTCAGGCTGGGAGGCTTCCAGTCTGTGTTTTAAAAATTGGTGAGGAAGCTCAAAGGGATTTAGCAAGATAAGAGATAAGTGAGTAATAAGCATTGGGTTTTGGTAGTAGTATTGGGCTTTAAGGCCTAGAAGTTCTTCAGTAGCAGAACTTTAGGGTCCTGAGAGAACAGCAGAAGCTCCCACAACAGGCAGCAGGCTAAGCCACTGTTCAATTATTAGACACCTTAAATATTGTAGCATGGAGGAGTTTTAAATTGTATGACCTTACCAGTTGATCTGTAAAATGACCCAACTGCTGCCTGGTCCGCATCACCTGTCCCAGGAGCAAGGGGAACCAACTCGTGACCAGTACATCACAATTTAATTCCTGGACCAGGTCAGTTGTTCTGTGCCATCCCTGACGGCACACTCACTCGGAGTCAGACCAAGTACACTGCCATCAGCTCCCACAGCAAGCCAACACTGATAGCATTGCATGTTTCAGTGAGATTCCACTTGGAAATGGAGCAGGACTGGGCTCTGCAATTCATTAATTTCTGAAGCACACTCAAGTGTCAGGTAGGCATTTAAAATACTGTACCACATTGCATACTTGTTCTGGGTTTTGCAGCATAAAAATAAAACTGAAAATTAGTTAGGATAAATATTTATTTTCACATAACATTTCTTAGTTGTGAAAAACACAATAGTCTATTCACATGTACACATAAACTTTTGTAATAAATTACATCCAAGAAATTGAGTAATTTCGACCAGGAATATGAAATTAGAAGTAAATATAGCACTATATTTGCTTTATATTGTGTGTGATTTCAGAATGTTAAGATTAACATCGGAATAGCATTTAAATTCACACAAGAACAGAGTGACTGTTTTAAAATAAAACCACTCTGAAATACTGAACAGAAATACAGAATGCCATTGAATACACTGATTTCTTAATATTCTAAGAGTTGGTCAAGTGAAACTAATATATTTTGATTGTATACATTATCTGTAACAAAGTCAGCAACATATTAAAACACCACCAGGCTGCTTTCAGGACAAACCAGTATTGAACTTCTATACTAACCTTAAAACAATTGGAATCTTACAAGTTATCATCAAGTACACAAAACAAAGCATTTAAACTTAATGCATCAGCATTTTTTCCTAAATTTACAAATAGAAACATTTAATTAAATGTAAATCCTCCTTTGTATCCATTAGATTCCATACCCCCCGTAAAAATGGCCTTTAATGGGCTTTGATAATGCTAAGTCAAATTTAGAACAGTGACCCTATTTGCAGCAAAATGCAATTATCATTTATGGCTAAAATAGTAAAACACACTCACATGCACAAAAACATTAGAAGGAATACTTTAAATGTGATGGATATGAAAAGTTGTTCACATGAGGTCTATGAAACGATAACGTATTTTGGAAACCTGGGGAATGTTAGAGCCCTGTAGATGAGCTGTTATAAAGATTACAAGGCTACAATTCTTACTTGTATGATTCAAAGTAATAGCGTAATAATGAGAGTTAGCTTTGTTTTGATCATTTAAAAATTTATCTTAAAAAAATTTTAAAATCAGTGAATTCTAAACAACGCAATAAAACTTTTGCTCCACATCTCATTAATGTACCTAATCTCGCAGTCCTTGTTTTACACAAAAAAACCAGCTTGAAGGATCAAGCGGTAACAAATCCATTATGAAAAATGTCTTTGTAATGGCTTTAAAGCCACATTTTACTTTGCAATGTTGCTTTATCTTTTAATCAATATGTACCTGATGGAATAGTGAAGAGCTGTAACAAAACCAACAGCAGGATACCCATTCAAGTATTATACACAATTAATCTCTGAAATTAAGAGGTTTACAGTTGTTAGTAGAGAGAGGTCAATATAAATATGCCCTTTATGTGGCTGTATTTTAGGCAATAAAGAGGAAAAATCATTGGGCAGGTGACAACTGCATGTGGGGTATAGTTTGTATCTACAAAATTTTCCCTATTATAAAATAATGGATTGATTCATGACATAATGCAGTTGTTTGCCCTACCACGGCAACATTCATACAATACAAGAGAAGATACTGTCATCACAGGTTGCATTTTAAGAAATACTGTACCCATGTTTCACATCAATAGATGTGCTGTTTTTCAGCTAAGGTGACAGAATGTTTTAATACATTTTTTAATATATATTTTAA
>VZTL01076728.1:96736-107889 GCA_013400535.1 Scopus umbretta | reverse complement strand
AGGCTGCAGTGGAGAAGTAATTGCATTAGCACTGCCACTGATAAATAGTCCTTTCTTCAGACTTATGAGCCGCTGAGGGCTAATTACTCCTCAGATTCCAGATTCCGTTTGGCTTTAATCACAGGGTGAATCATCTCCTTCCAAACATGGCAGATATTAATGGCAGCACATTTATCCTAATTAATCTTCCATGGGGAAGGCCTTTTCTTTTAATTAAAGACATGAAAATGTGCAAAAATGACAAAAGAGCATGTGGCCAAATAAGGACAAGAATCAAAGCACCTCAGAGGATGGTGAGGATTGTTTTCACAAGGAGGTAATGTAATGAGCCATATTCATCCTTGGCATCTGGATTTTGACCTTATTAAGCTGACACATTGAGACAAATTCATCTTCAACACTTCACCTAAAGGAAAGTGATGTTGATGAAGGAATGGAGGACCCACTTCTAACATCTTTGGCTTTGTGGCTTAGCCATTAGTACTCAAGCCCCTCAGAGAGCTACAGCTCAATAATGATGATATGCAAAAGCCAAAGAATCAACAGGTTGTTTGGCTGCAGAAGCCTCCTGCTGCCATCTGTCTAAACATAAGACAAAGAACAAATACAAGAGCTCAAGACATGGTACAATCAAAATTTCCATCAAATCTAAGTAAAAGTAATATTTCACTAAATGCTCATTAGTGCCTAAGAGATATTCTTCAACCTATCAAACAAGTTAATAGGATATAATATATCAGCTCTTATAGAGCTTGCTACTGGGAACATTGTTGACCAATACAGGCTCAGATGTCAGACACTCTACTGTGAACTAGATGCTGAGAATATGCGTTTCTTTCAAAGGCAGGCTTCACATAGGTTTTCTGTGGGCAACATGCAAAATGTTCTCTGAAAAATATGTTTCTGTGAATAATTGAAGATCCCATCTAGGTTATGATGTTTTGCAGTATCAAGAAATCCTTTAAAGTAGAGGTGAATCTGAGTGACTCTATGCCTATGGCACAAAACACTCTTTGGGCAGACATAACTTTTCCTATCCTGTGTCTCAGAGACAGACTGTGGAGGGGAAAAAAAAAAAAAAAGTCAAGAATAGCAACAACTCAGTCAGCTTTATTACAATATTTGTAGTCAGTTGTCAGATTGCTTACCACCCCTGTATGGTCCGTTGATAAATACTCAGCTAGGGTTGAACAGTGAGGTTACAAAGAGGCAATTACTCTCAAAACAGATAAGATGGTGGGATAACATTTTCTTTGAGATTTCTCATAGTATATGTAACTCAGAAGTTATTTCATTGTCAGCATCTCCAGTAATTGCAGAGAAAAGACATAGTGCTATTCCTGGGGATTTTACCTACATTTGTACTTCATGGCTTCCTTAGGCAAAAGGCCATTTGGGCTACACATGCATGTACTGCTCTTTTGGTTTACAAAGACCAGAAAACCCTGTTCAAAGACCCTCTGAAAGGGGACCAAGATGCGAAACAGTTCTTGCCCTGACCTTTTAAATATCACAGCTTTAGCCTAACCTGATGGTTATGTGGTGTTCCCAAGCACTGAGGAAATGTACCTACTGGAACATTAAGTGAGACTGCAGTCAATACTTCTGAAGTGCCTGTTTATGCTGCAGCAGAGCAGAGAGCTGATAAACAGCCTTGCTTCTAGTTTCTCTTAATTTAGAATTCATTACATCTCTCTTTCCATGAAAGATAAACCAATAGCTGCCCTTGACAGCTGTTTTCTTTGGGGTCATTCTCTCTATCCACCCATCTACTCTTTCTTCAGGGGGTTTTGCTCACTGTAATGCTAGCTCTATCAATTTCATTCAATTCTTCCAACACAATCTACAGGGACTGAGGAGGACAGCAAAGCCAAATGCATTTAACCATTTGGGTACCAGGCATCAGTGTGAATTATGATAGCTAAAGGAACAGCGGGCAACAGAAAGAGCTCTACCACAATAAAGAGCATGAGTAAATGAGAAGATTATGCCAAAAGGTGAGACACTCAGCAGGATGCCAGCTGGATTGACTTGAGATGCTTTCTTTTGGTTCAGCTAGGATTGCACATGGCTGCAAACTCTGCCAGGGTCTCAGCTGGAGATTCAGTTGTGTCAGTGTGCCAGATACACACACAGGGCACATCCAGCCTTTTTAGAGCAATGATTACTTTCCAGGACTCTGATTTATACTCAGAAAAGAACAGCTATGACTGCTTGAAGAGCATGAGACTCCCCTATTAGAACAGCGGCTTATGTAGCCCAATGTAATTTCTCCAACAGCAGCTGTAGGAGATGCTATTTAGAGACTATAAAGCCTGTGTGATCCCTTCCTCAGCATATTGTGCTAACATCCACAGCCATTGCATGAGGGACACTGAAGAGAACATATCTGCCTACTCCCTTTGGTATCCATTCAGAGACTAGTTATTTGTAAAATTATCTTTTCCTTTTCAAGCCTGCTGATGTTATTTCAAGAGCTCCTCCAGTTGTTCTCTGCCCAAAACAAGCTGCTCAGGTGTGATGCTTACGAAGGAAGGTAAAGATGAGCCTGGAGATCAAAGAGGGCAATGGAAGATGAGCAGCTTATACTATACCATCTTTACTACTAACTCATGAGTATAGTAAAACATTTCCCAGTGCCCAAAGTCTGAAAAACCAACCTAGCACTGTACAGAGGGTTCCCAGGGACCTGCTGAGGATTTAGTGTCTTCATTCCTACGGTGGCACCACACAGCTAAAACATTTAGACTACAAACATCTCAAAGAGGAAGCAGAGGCAGTAACTCTCATATTGTCCCTGTGAAAATTACAGTTATGTCCTTGCCAGAGCTTTTCATGCTACTGTAAGAATATCATGACTCCTCACTTTAGGAGGACCATGTACTATCCACAGGTTTCTCACATTACTCATTCCCCAGCCACTATTCAGCACCACAGAAGATGGGATGCAGAAGAAACCCCCAAATTATTTTTTCCGTTCACAGCTGAGCTCATTTCTGCTCATATACTGTGATCAGCATTTGCTCACTGAGGCCATAAAATCTTTGAAAAACCCATGGTTAACAAGAGCTAATCCATGATAAATTAGTGCAGAATGGCAAGAACAATATTGACAAGCCTTAGATGGTCAAAGTCCCAAAATGCTGATAGCAGCAATAGACTTTAATTAGGTTTTTAAAGTAATCGGAGAACAGAGTGAGCATCAAAAGGCTTCCAGCTACACTGGGACTTAAAAGAAGAGTGTGCTAGGTCTTGAAATGTGTTAAATTCTCCAAGCTGAAGAGGTTTCGATAAAACCACTACAGGTTTTTTAAGCTGTTTTGTCAGGGACATCACAGAACTCCCTCCTGCCATTCCTGGAACAGTTATTCAAGCATTTGTTCTCTGTCTGGTTGATTTAGACAGTTTGATACTAGCTCTGTTCCCAGATCAGGCGATTAGAAGTTTTACAGGGACATGGTGGACTCCAAAAAGCCAGTCCATGACTTTGCACCAACAGTTCAATGAGCTGAACCCTTCAATCTCAAGGGTTTATAGCTAATGACAACTGGGGGAGCAACCTCTGAACTAAACCCGGTAAAGTTTCTGTGGCAGCACTCAGTTCTGTCCCTGTGTTGGTCCTGTTCTTCAGAGAGGGGCACAGGGCAGAATATCTATGTGTCTGACTTGGGGCCATTAGCCATAAACTCTTTGTGGCCAGATCAGAAGCCAGTGGGGAGTAGAAAACAATCTTTTCTGGCCTACCACTGTCTGTACACCAGTAACTTCACCTGACATTACCATTGGAAATGTCAGTCAAAAGATATCTCTTCCCCTCCATCCCACTCCCCAAAAAGTGAGAGAAATGCCACCAAATACCAGAACTGGGAACAGTATGCCAAGCCCATCTATGCAAAGCAAAATCCTGCTGCCAGAAAGCAACACATGGCAAAAATGAACCATTAACTGAGCCAAACCTGTCCACTCCCTCAATGAAAAGGGAGCAGCTACTGTTTCTGTGATGGATGGGAAAGACATCTACCTTGTATGGCACTGGAAAGAGACCACATCCCCTGGCAGCAAAGCCTTCCCCTCTCCTCAGCTGTAATAAAAAGCCTTCTCTCATGCTCTCCTTACCAACCGCTCATTAAAGGTTCAAATGATCCCCAAGCAGAGAAATGTAATTAGGATTTAGCTCCTGAGTATTGCTATCAGTTTGCTCACGCTGGCTGGTAAATGGCTGAATGTCTCCATCCGCCTGCCAGGCCACGATAGAGTTTCCAGTGTCTTTCACCACCGTACAGCATGGTGCCTCCCATAGCTCAGGAGAAATACTGCCTGCAAGCCCCGAGAACAGCCCAGATTCTAGTGTTCTCCTGATAATACAAACTGCCAGCCAGCCTTTTAATTACAGAAGCAGCCACGATGGAAGAAAGTCAAGATTAATCCATGGAGTCACCTGTCCCATTTCCCCATGGAGGAATAATCTTGTTTAGAACCTCCTTTCACTGACAAACTCTATCAAGTGCAATCATTCATGTGGAAAAAAGGAGAAAGGAAAACAAAACAGTGGATTCACACTACTGAGTCATACTAGACCTCAAAAAACACTGCACTGTGTAAACAACCACAATCCTGTGAGGAAATGCTCCTTTTTTAAAGACAGGTGGTGAACAATAGCAAGGGATTGAGGATAATTCTTCAGTCCTCCTCAATCATCCAGATGAACTGAGCCTGGAAAGCAGGAAATTTTTCTTTCCTTTAGAGCCAGGCTCTGTGTGACCTCAGTCAAGTCATTTTGCCTTCCGGACCTCTTTCCCCACCCAAAGATTCAGGAATGGTTGTAACAAATCAAATGTTCAGCCAAAGGTCCCACTGTGGGTACAGAAATACCACATCAAATGCCCAAATCATTAAAAAAACCCTATTCATTTCTAAAAGCTCCTGTGTTGCTTGTCAGAGATCTAACCAGTCTACACCGTGGTTCCCTTCTGGCCTATTAATCTGTTTTTTCTTCACATTAAAGAGAATGCATTCAACCATGTCTCTAATACAGCACCATCATTGGTAACTGGGAACCCTGATGTCCTCCAGCTGCAATGTTTTGCTGTCATGGCATGGATTTCATTCTCAGAGTTTCCTTTACCTTCAAGACCTTGTGTCAGTTTTATTCCTCACATTACTCCTAGCCTGTCCTGTTATTTATGTTATTGTGTGATCAACTGCTTGCACTGCAAACACGGTAGCATGATAATGTATAAAGGCTTTTTTGTTTTTAAAGGGTGGGCTACATTTTCCCAAAATGCATATAATGAAGAATTGCCAGAAATAACTTCTGCCCTTGCCCATGTTCAAAATACAGTTCTGCAAAATATTGGGTACTGGTTTTATTATACAGATCAGAACTTTGGCATTTGTATCAAACCTTAATCTGAAGTGAGAGAAGATTGTACCATTTCTGCCTTGGGTCCATTTTAAGATTGGGTAGAAAACTGATCTACAGAGACTGTAGATCCTTTATTTAAAGTATTTTTCTTTGTTAAGAAAGAGCCAGAATGCGTCCCACCATTGCAGGGGGTAAAGAAATGAGACAAGGATGAAACAAAGGTGGGGACATGCTAGACTGAGGATTGGGCCAGAGGTCAGGATGGAGAGGTCTACTGTCTATGGAGCAGTAGAGTTCCCATTACCATGAACATTTTAAATCAAACTGCATGAGGTACTACAGCAAGCATGATTAGAAAAAACTCAGAGGGCAGAGAACTGACTCAGTTCATGCCTTCCTTTTGAAATGCCCATAATTAGGTCTACCCTTTACCTCGTTATCCTTAATTTTATTATTTTAAACCATTACACATACATTCTTCTCACTCATTCCTCTGAGTACAATTAAGCTCTATTAAAAACACTGCTTTGTCTAACAAGAAACAAACAAAAAAGCGACATTATCTGTGTGTGCTGCCCTCACTTGCTCTCCCTGCTCCAGCAGGGAGAAAAACACCGTGTTCAAATTGGCAGCCAAGCTGTTTGCAGCTCTTTTGAACCGTATCTTGCATTTCAGCTGCATCCAGGTTCAAAGAAGCGTCAGATTCCTGTCTGCATTTTATAACTCAGACTCAAACAAGAACTCTGGGTTAAGAAGAGTAGATCCTTGCTCTATCTTTTGCAGGTATTCTTCAGGGCATCAAAGTTTCATTTGAACTGTTACCTTGGAGTCAAGAAATATATTGCTCATGGATCTCCAGGGAAAGTGACACAAGTGAAAGTTATTAAGTGCACAGCCTCAATATTTGTCCATCCTTTCCCAAAGAGACACAAGACAAGGCTACCCGCTTCCTGGACAATAACTGGTCAATCATTTTAAAGCCTGAGGGGGAGCAAAAGCACTAACTGTGGTATTAAAGCTAAGCATCGTTAACAGTGCTGTGTGTTCACAGGAGCAACATAATGAAAAGGGAGTATTTATAGCCAATATCGGTTTATACAGCCAGCACATCTGCCCCTACCTCAACAAAGCCTGATTCTGAGGTTTATTGCACTTAAAAAAAAAAAAGTGGTCAGACCTAGATTTATAAAACCTGAGGACCTTTGTCAGACAGCGGTTGTGCATGGCATGTCAGTATCACATCCTAAACTGCCAGATACAACTGCTTCGCTGACTGTACAAGATTGGCAGAAAGCCTCCATTGCATCGCCCCAGTCAGACAAAAGACATGACCTTTTTAGTATTATTTTTCAAGCCTAACAGTTTTAAGCACACACTCCACGCCTCCCCGTGCTCCCCCCTAAAAAAGAAAGCCTGCTTGTAACCCCCTACAGAATTGACATGCTACCTGCCTCATCAGGAGACTCTTGGCTCAGTAGCAGCATGACCTTGCTCATGAGAATTTTGCCAAGACATGGCTAGAAAGCAAGTTAGCGTCACCATACAACAGTGTGCCCAGGTTCGGGGGGCTGCACAGGCTGACCAAGTCTGAAATGCCAGTGGATTTGGTGACATTATGGTGAGTTTTGGTTGTCAGAGGCGGAGGAAGCAACAGGCACATTGATGACAAGCCTGAAACTAAAAGGGCAGCTTTAAAAGCCCAAGAATAGAGAGCTGGTTGGAAATCTGATACATTTGGGCATTTATCACACCCATAGGTAGTAACTGGCAAGTTGTCAGCAAAACACAGAAGCACACAGTAGATTATTTTCAACCAGCTTAGTTTTGCAGCCAGAAGAAGAGGATAAGGTTGACAATTAACAGCAGTCATGTGCAGAACAGATACCAGCAAATTACTCTGCTTTTTTTTCCTTCCTTGCCATGCAGTGCATCCTAAGGTCTCTGGATACAAGCAGAGAAAAAAGTGGATGCTAAAGGGAAAAACACAAGGTCTCATTTACAATGCAGTCAGGAGAACTGCAGGAAAGGGAGGATAAAATATTATTGCAAGGTAACTACAGCAGGGAACTGGCATGAGCTGTAGCAATGCTGCTAAGGCATTTATCTAGAAATTATGAGAGCAGAGAAGTCTTTTTCTTAGTGGATTTCTGGGTTCTCAGCCTTTCATTTTTGTTTAAATGCGTTTGGTTTGGGGTT
The DNA here is from genome assembly GCA_013400535.1 of Scopus umbretta. NCBI lineage: Eukaryota > Metazoa > Chordata > Aves > Pelecaniformes > Scopidae > Scopus > Scopus umbretta. Next base: position 100,328 of record VZTL01076728.1, on the reverse strand, counting down.
TTTTTGTTGGTTGGTTCGTTGGGATTTTTTTTACTCCTTTTCAGTGTTACTGCACAGCCAGTTTAAGTCAGAGGTGTACTAGCTGATCTGTAGTGATGTGTTTAGAGTTTCATAGAAAAAGTCTTCTTGTAATTTGGGGGTGGAATAAAGGGAGATGTTACAGGCGAACAGGACAGAGGAGCTAGAATATGTTCTTCACCATTGGGTCTCACTGAAGAGCTTCCTGTGCACCATGACAAATGCAGGCTTTGTTTCACTGAGCTCAAAGGCTGATCAGCTCACGCTTATTAGTTCAACAGCACAACTTTCCAGCTCTCAAAGTCTACCTGTCCCAAATGGCCTACTACCCAACATCAGAGCCCCAAATGTTTAAGGCTTTCAGATGGACAGTGCTAGAAACTGCAGCATTCATGAACGCTACACAGTCCTATGACCCATAGGAAAGAGGCAAGTCTTAAAACAAAAAATAAAATCAATGGGACTGCAGTCCAGAGAACACCTTTTGATGTGGATTACCAAATAAGGCACTGTTCTTTGACTTTATTTTCAGCTGACAGACTTCCAGACCTCTGGTCATTTCCCCAGCAAGGACTTTGGACCACTGTATGTAAAATCTCTTTACAATAGGCTGCAAGCTTAGGTAAACTGCTATTCCTTATTACCACCAACATTCATTCCTGGCACGTAGCACTTTTCAGCACTGTCTTTGGGAAAAAAAAAAATTATGCACAATGAATCTTCTGTGACCTTTAGTGTAAACTTCCCACAGCAAGAAGAATGCCTGAGCTCTCTTGGCCAACGCGCACACGCGCAGCCGGCACGGGAACTGGCTCGAGACACTGCCCTTTAGGCTTGCATCATTTATCAAGATAGGAGGCTGTCAGGCTCCTGCCTGACATGCACTGGCCCAGGAAGTGGTGGCAGTTTACCTGAAGAAAATAATAGCATATGGCTGGGTATTTTGGCAAGAGAAAAAATTCTACACAGCAAGATTATCCTACTGAAAAATTGGAAATACTTGCTGAACAGAGGCACTCTGAAGACCAGAGAGATCATTGTCTAACCCAGGAGAAGCATACCCCTGAGAGCAGTTTGGGTGGGGTAACTGGAAGAGCATAAAGAGAATGCCAAAGCCTATGTTTAATGCATTAAGAGATTTCAACCATTAACACCTCATATCCCCATTTCACTCACGTTCTGCCTCTCCTGAAGAGCCTGAATTCCACCATGAACTGTAAAAAAAGAAGAGGGAGCAACACTGAAGAACACACCTAGGTAAAAATGTCTTTCCCCTTCTTGCTCCTTTTTATATTTGTATAGAAAACCGAAGACTACTTTTCATATTTGCTCAGGGAGTGAAGGCAGCAATCCTACCCACAGCAAATAGTATCAACTGGAGCATCTCACAAAAGCTGCACCAAGCTTGGGAGGGATTAAATGCTTTCCCTTTTTTAATTTATATTTACAATACTTTACAACATGAATCCAGAACTCCTTGGCTTATGCTTTGTACTCAAAAGGTTAAATCATTTCCTTTATGAAAATGTTTGGGGTGTGAAGAAAATAAATGGGTGCAATAAAAATAAATCAGCTCTTGCTTCACTGGCTAATGCATGTAACCTTGCCTATTGCCTCATTCAAACTCCATCCTCACAAAAGCTTTGGAGAGCAGAGAGGCAAACTTAAAATAAAAATGACAGTGCAGAGAGAGCGGAAGGGGAGAGGAAAGGAAGGAAAGATGAGTTTTCAGATGAGATCTGAAAACAGATGGGGAGTGACTGAGGCACAGAGATTCATTGTTCTTGCAGAAATAGCTCTGAACAGATTATTAAAAGCAGCCCATCTTACACTGTCATACTGATCCACAGGAGTCTTTCCTAGAAAATCTAGCAGCTTTCTCCCCCATTCCCAACTCACAGCTTTCTGCAATCAGTTCCACAAGTAACCACATGCTTTCCCTTGAGATCTTGCCTTCCCTTTTGCCTCTGCCTTGTTCTGGACATGGCTGTGAGGGTGCACTCAATATGCCTCACACCACCTCTTTACACCCTGACAGTGCAAGCAGAAGTAGTCCCAGTGCTTCTCCACTTTATTTCAGGATACTGGCTGGTGATCTAGCAAGGTAAGACCATAGTGAAGCTTTTCCCTGTGCTCAGATGTGGTGTTGGAATATAAGAACATGAGTATCAACTTTTAATTCTCTGCATAATTGAACATGATAGATCCAACTCCTAAAACATACTACCACAAGACTCAGATCTGCTTCATTCTGAGCATGACAGCCTCTGATTTGACTATTGCCTTGGCTGCATGAAGGTCAAGACATATACACATTTCTGTACGTGAGTTGCCCATATTTGCTGAAACCAACCCCNACAGCACTATACCAGCTACCAGGAATAAAATTAACTCTATCCCAGCTGAAACCAGGACACCCAGTTTCTCCTTAACTGGAAGTAGGACTCTGTTTGGAGGAAAAAATAAAAATAAATAAAAAAAAAAAATATCAGAGCTCCTTGGTTAGGTTTGAGGGAACTCTGTTTTTCAAGTCTTATCTGCATAGTCACCACCAAGACTATGTAGACACTTCAGAGAAAGATATCCACCTTACTTCATGAATTCATTCCTAAGATATAGGCTTCCCTCAGATTCTTGATCAACTGCTCAATCAATCTGATTCTGTCAACCAGAATCTTGACACTCCCAGAAAATGATAAATTATGGTCTAGGCAAGGAATTTGTTCTTGTTACACCTTCTAACATCCAGAGAGAGGAATACAAGCTGTGCTTACAAGTTGCTGAACTTATCACTCCCTGTATCCTATGCTCTGCTTAGCCACTGGAGCACAGGTATAAATTATACTTAGTGGAACAAGGCCACGTACAAGCATCACAATTTATTAATGAAGGATTTTAAAGTGACTTTCATTTGCTATAGGTGTAATGCCCAAGCTTATTTCAGCCTTTCCAACAGAGGGCTACCTTTCTGAAAAGATTTAAAGCTTTTCAGATAAGATTTTCTTTTAACAAAAAGAAGCAGAGCAAAGGAGACATTCCCCCCTTTCCTCCCCCAACCACACTGATTATGATATATGGCAGGTGGTGAAAAGCAATTTCTAAGAGTATCAAGTATGTTTTTGCTCAGGTCCTCACTTGATGAAAGCTGCATTGCCTGCCCACTGGCAACTGATTTGCCAGATTCCAATTTAAGCAGCAGATTGTCACAGTTACCCAGGCATTCCACATACCTTGCATGGTCACTTATGTCAAAAACACAAAGTCCTTTTTGAGTGCTCCAGAATACACTGAAGAGGTAACTTGGCAAGTATCAACAGCTTCAGGGCATCTTTGCTTGCCACATCTCAACATCGCCTTAGGTTTTTACTTAGTATCACTTCATAACAATTTCAGGAATTCTCTAAGGGTTTGAGTTTTAAAGCTCTCCAAGGAATTTTATCTTTTCAATTGGATAGCAAGTTCTACCAAAAGATCTAGGGCTCAAGGTTTGGCATCACAGATGGTGCCCTACAACAGCCCTGGCACATAGCTGTGTACTATTAACTCATTGGAGAAAAAAAAAAAAAAAAAAAAA
>VZTL01076728.1:63955-96715 GCA_013400535.1 Scopus umbretta | reverse complement strand
AAAAAAAAAAAAAACAAAAACACAGTACATGGAAGACCAACTTTGGTTACTGCTCCCTAAAATAAAGGGCTTAAGTCTTGTAAAGGCATTTGGATCTGCCAAGAATGGTCTATGGGATCACAAAGGAATTGCCTCAGAGGCAGAAATACCATCCATATTTCTAGCCTCTGTCCAAGTCACTGACCTCTCCCTTCACTGCACATGTGACAGCAGGGATAAACAGAGCCACTAACACCATCCGGACTAACCCCCAGATATCCAAACCTAGGCTAGGACCCTGTCAAGGACTATAGACACCTCAGGAGACGTATCTCTGGAGACCACACATTGAGAAAGAAATTTCAGCACCAGAACCTCAGTTAACTCCATTTTTTCTAGAGCTGCATTAGTCTGGACCAGGATCTACCTGGGCAACCAAGCTGTGGAGCCTGCTGATCACCAACATTTATGTGACTGACAGCCTCATACATAGTGCCAGTGAAGAAAGAGCTGTGACATAGTTTCTTTTGTTTGAAAATGCATCCTAGCAGTGCTGTTGGTTGTTCATGGTACCATTTAGCTGCAGCTACACTCCCATACCTTGTGACCATCCCTGCCTCATGCCATCCACAGCTTTCATAGCATTACTGCTGCTTGACCCTGATCAAACCTCTTCTTGCCTTTTCCCAGAACATGTTGTAGCATAGAGCTTCCACCTTAATAGAAATCATCAGCCTCCACTTGAACAGTGTTCCTCACCCAGTCCCTTGGTTTAATATCACCCTATATTCCTCCAGTTCTAGACCTGTCCTCTCCCTGATCAAGATCATTCTTAAGTACAAAGGTAAGAAACAAATGACTCTTCACTTGTGGCATCTCCCCAGAGATTATTTCCAGAGACATTCCTGTAAGCATATGGGAAGGCTTTTGTAGCTTTCCCCAAGACTGCTCCTGCTGTTGTCAAAGAAAGTCCTCCCTTTGAGAAATTAGCTCTTATGGAAATTATTGAATCCTTCACTACTTTTCTAAAGCCATTCAGTGCTGCAAATGCCAGAAATGGATTACATATCTCATGAACAACTATAAAAATATCTGGAAAAATCCACCTTAAAATTGTGTCTGTCTGCCAGAAATCCTGCTATCTGGCACCACTCAGATGAAATCATCTTTTGCCTTAAGAGTTACTCCGGTTTTGTAGGGTTGCATGGGTAGAGAGCATTTGCATATGGATACAAAGCAGTATTTTCCCTGGCTTTTTTTGATCTTGTTTTTATTATTGACCCTGATAAGCCTCAAAAATAAAGGTCACACATTGCTCCAGATGCAGCAAGCTACGCAGAGGTCACCCAAAATCCTGCAGAGTTCTACCATGTTCCTTGGAGAAGGGTTGTGCTCCCTCAACTCAGTAAGATTCCCTCTCCTTATGCTTTCTTATTTCTCATATCTTTACCTACCACCAGACCCAGTCCTGACTACCTTGACAGAACCACCTTTGCCTCCTCTTCCCGACCACTGACTCTCCACTCTGAAGTGCACATTCCCACCATCTATCAACCAAGCCAAAACAGCAATGATTTTTCTGCCATGAGCCCACAGAATTTTGAAGAAATTCTCCAAAGTCATGGACTAAGCCAGAACTTGAATTAACACCTCTAGGAGTGTGAGATCTGTGGACCAACATAGTCCTTCACACACCTTCAGCAGAGCCAGGCAATCACCACTTCAGTTGCTGTCTGAAGACCCTTCATAACTGACATGTCCTTAGGTGAGCTCTCTGCAACTCTGTTTTCACCCAGCCTGAAAGATTCATATTTATACAATGTTGGTTTGTTTTTTTTTCTTCTCCAACATAACTTTTTAAATGCCTCCATAAGTTCTTGAAGTGCATAGACAAGGGGGCAAGGTAGCCATCACTTTGGCATCTTTTTACTTGCTCTCAGAGAAAAAACAGTCCGTCTTCCAACAAAATAAACTGAAGAATGCCTGTATCTCATGGCTGCCAAACAAAAAAGCTACAAGGGGAGAAAAAAAAAAATCATTAAAGCAATCTTCAGCTTTGCTGTGGGTAAAGGCTTTCATACAGCTTGCTGTAGACACCGCTATTCCAGGGATCTTATTTTATGTCACTAACCACTCCAAACACATGCATGGACAACACGTGTTGAACAAAATAGTCCATATGGCATCCCTTATACTCAAATGGAGAGGGCTTTGCAGACACATGCTCCAAGGAGGCAAGCTGGCTGCCGGGCAGGTCCATTGCTGACCTCTGATGGTCAGAGCCAGATTTACATGGCAAGGGAGAGTCTCCAGGACAAGGTGGAAAGATTCCCCACCCTTGTGTTTGTCAATCCCATGGTTAAGAATGATCTGTTTATCTTGGTTCACCTGGTCATCAATGACAAGTTCGGGGTGAAAAAAACATTGCTTTAACCCAGCTGTCTCATCTTTGCAGAGATTAGTTTGAACAAAATCTTGGATCACAGGGGCAGGAGGAAGTTGTAAGTCAGTGACAAGACCATCCTTGAAAAAGGAATTGAGGGACCCCATGCTGTGCTCAGACCTCACCAACCACAGTGAATACGTTCTCAATGCACCAGTGCCCAGCGATAAACACAAGGGGGGACCTTAGCATCCAGTATTCTGTCTGCTCAGCTACATCAAGTTCAACGATGGCAGTACTGAAGCTCCTGAAACCTCCTGTCCTAGCAACCACAATTGGCTCAGGAACTCCAGTCCAGATACGAACACTCAAACTGGGATCCACCATGACTGATAATTAGACATGGCCATAATCAGCGTTAACTCACTGCAGAGCAACATGCCAGAAATCTTTAAATAGGAAACGTGTTGCAGGGGAAAGGCACTGGAGAAGGGGTGAGGCATTTCAGACCAACTGCTCCCTCCCCACCCTGTTCCTCCCCCCTCCTCAAAAGTCATGGGAGCTAAAATAACATTTCTTTCAGCGAATGTCAGGAGGAGGAACTTTCATGACTCATCAGCTGTTGTTTTAGCCTGCAAGGGACTATAAATTACACTAATTAGAACATGGTATTTTTCTTGCAGTTATACAAAACACTGTCTCTTCCTGTGACATCTAAGAGCAGAGCCATCAAGCAGGAGCGTGCTCCGTACATGTTTTAACTGGAATCCACAATTCACTTGCATGAAAATCCTCCGAGCAGCAAATTGGTGAGAGCTGGCAGAGTGCATCAAGAAAGCTGTGCTGAATTATGAGAGGAGGGAGAGTAAATTAGTGGCCAATCAAACCTGTCCAACCAGAAAGGGAGCCATTCCTTACTGTCAGGGACTACAGCACCAGTATCACTTTCACTTTGAGCAGAGAGAAGATAATTTATGGGGTCTTCAGTTGCTCACACCATCCGTCCGAGTGGATAGTAAGTTCAGCATTTGTGACTGTGTGTTTTCTGGGAGCAGCTTATTTGCATTTTGCAACATACACACAGGCACAGTCTTAGGCAAGCCAAACTGAAAAGCCTGGCTATAAACTGTCACTTCAGTTTTCAAGCCTGAATTATCCCAGCAAAGTAAGAGCAGAGATTTATTCAGAGCCCAACATCCTAAATCTGGCAATTACAACAGGCTCCTGCAGAGCCATTGCCCTGACTCACCTTCTAGCAAGACTCCTTCAGGGCCAGATACAAAAAGGGTTTTTTCTGCCATGCTCCTAAAGTGTGGCAGTGCATTATGGAGCCCTAGTCTATACATCTCCCGAGGTGGGCATGTATGTGAACAATGCACCCATAGAATAACTGTACTGATGAGGAAAGAGCTGCCCTAAAGCAGAGCTGCTTCTTGCAGTGCCCTATTCATCACAACAGAGTTTGAGGGTTTGGGCTGATTTTCCCTTTTCAAGAAGCAGAGAATTGCCTGACCTGTGAAGGCTGATGGGACTCAGTTGCCCACTGACTGGTGATGGTACAGCTGAGCCCAGGGCTGTCGGGCAGGCTGGAGGTGAATCTGAAACAAGGAGGGAGACCACTATCCTTGGCCAACAAGTTATCAGCTAGATCTAGTCACACCTTTTTTCCTGAAAAAGCTGGGGCTTTCTCCTGGAGAGACAATGACCTCCCTCAAAACAGGATTCCCTGGTGTTTTGCAACAGTTTAAAGAGTTTAAGTTCAACATTAGTTATTTTACTGATTTTCATTACAATCCTGTGTGCCACTGTCTAGAAGCAACAGAATACATACATTTTGTATTGCCACCAGGCTTCTCAACAACGTAAAAAATTTGGGGAATTTTATTATTTATTTTTTTTTAAATAAAAAAGAATACCATCTTGGTTGCAAAGCCACTGCACAACCCAGAGCCCGAGGCAGGACTCTGCCTGCCTCCAGACGCTCCCGACACAAACGCTACAGCAACATTGTCCGGTTGTGCTTTGCGTGCAGATTGCAGTCCAGGGGATGGAGGGAAACAGTGAGGGCCAGGAGACCTCAGATTAATGCCGTGCTAAGAAATAAAAGCCTTTGGCACCAGCAAAACCCAAAGGAGCATTTCCCCAGCTGTTCGGAGCAGGGGCCTGCAGGGGTCCCTCTTACTGCTCCTCGCAAGCCAGCACCACCGCAGGCAAAAGCAGCTGGAGAGCAAGTGCTTCAGGGCAGCTGTTATAACAACCCCCTCTCCCAGCCCGGGCCGGGGGCACAGAGAGGGACCCAGCTGCCTGCAGATGCCTCCCCTGGGGCAGGCCCCACAAGCGCTGGCTCCCTGCCCCTCCGCCCGGAGGGATGTGCGGAGCTCCTCACCTGCACCGCCACCTCTGCGGGGAAGAAACAGCCACATTTCCTTCCCCCTTTCTGCTGAAGTTAGCAGCTCGAGGAGTTCAGCAGTATCTGGCGGACATCTGGCCACTTGGATTTCCAGACAATGACTCATACACACATCCTGGGACAGCAGAACCTGCGGCATTGAGAAGGGGTATTACCAAAGGTCCCACTTTCTCTTGATTGTGCAAGCTTTAATTGGCACCTGAGCGTCTTTTAGACCAGACAAGCAAGGAGCTAGTTTGGGTATTACAGTCACCCCCCGCCACAAAACCAGCCCCTCCGGCAAGGCAGCAATGCATCAGCAAGGGGAACCAGACAAGGGTCCACAGCGGGGATTTGAATATGCAGCTCCACAGACCAGGGCATTACCAGGGGAGCAACAATATAAGTTAGAAAATAAATTCCTTAAACATAGGAAAGGATTCAGAAAGTTTGTTTCTGCTGTTTGCTATGAACCACAGTCCAGGTGCAACACAGGCAAATCTCCTGAGCAAAAGAAGTCACCAGCACCCTGGTCCAGGTTAGCAGAGAGCAGGTTCTTGCCCTTCACACTTTAACACAGCACAGCTGTCCATGAGCTATCAAAGTTTGAAAAGCCCTAATCTAGAACAACACTTCTCAGCCAGAGGATTGTGAAAGACAAATAGGACACTGCTAGGTGCTGGAAATATCATTCCTTTAAGTAAGAAAATGTTGGTATTCCACTGCTGGCCAAGATCTACATCATCTTTTTGAAGCATGTACAAACGTAAATGGGCTCAGCACTTTCTCACTAGGGTTTTTTAACTCTTAATTTCACAGTAAACAGAATCAAAAAAAAGAGAGGAAAAATCTTTAGCTTCTGTTGAGGTACCATCACCCCAAATAGACAGAGAGATACTGCTCTGGAAGGTCTTTGTGCATTGTCCGTACCACAACAGGACAGAGGAACTGGAGACACAGCCAGGTAAAACTACCTAAAACCTACTGTATATTTGTCCTGTCTGCAGAGCTGCTGCTCCTCAGACTCGGAGATTTTCAGCAATTCCCAGCTATACCTCTCTGCTCCCATCGGCCTTGCCCAAAAAGGACAGAGCCCATACACCCCCTTGCTGCCCCCACATCCCACCCTGCTCTGGCAAGGGAGTACAGGTCTCTTCTGTGTGAGGCTTGCTCAGTAAAACAGACAGCATATGGCATCTCACGATCAGCCTTATGATCTCATCTTGTCTGACTGCTATTTTTACAGCTTGTTATTAATAAGCATAAACTAGGAATTTGAGGTGCTGTCATGTTGGATATTCACACGCTTGCAGCCCAGATGGTGCTTTATCGAAATTACAGATTGCCAGGCAGAGGAGCACGCAGAAGGGAGCCATGCACAGCTGCGCATGGGCTCTACTTATTCCCAGCTATGAATAGGACATAGGTGAGACAGGAGAACAGAGCAACTGGTCTATCCTCAAGTTAAAGAAAATGGCCTATTAGCAAAACCATAACACTAGCCCTACCTTGGTGAACTGGTGGAGGATGAACCACGATTTGCAGCTCCTACCAAACTCAGCAAAATAAACAAAGCTCTCCTAGGGCCTGGGTGGGTATATGTACTCTCTGAGCAGGGGCATAAGCTCAACAGCTGAGCTCCATAACTTTAATTTTTTCCACCCACCCTGCCACCTATCACCTTCCCACAGCATGAGCAGAGAGGAGCTAGATTTAGGACACCTGTGGGTAGACTTACCTGTGACTTTGCTCTCGTCCTTAGCAGACCTACCCAAAAGCCTCACTGTCTTCAGGTCCTCTCCACCAGTAAACTCCAAAGCAGAGCTCAGGTTGTAATTAGTGCAAGCTTCAGGCTTCACAGCATGGATGGGGGAGAATTCTGCTCCTGACACCCAAGAGCAGGTCTGACCCACTGTTTCATGGGCTGAATAGACACATGCTACAAAGAATGTGAAGACATCAGGGACTGTAACACTGATGCCCAACAGTGGCTGCATCCGTAAAGCTCTCGTAGGCTTTGGCACCCACTAGCCAGGGTGTTGTCTAGAAGGCTTCACTTAGTCTAAGAGAGCATCAAGGTCAGATCATTATACGAGTTCAAAGTCCACATTTCAGCCATCAAGTTCTTTTACCCTAGATGGACATCAAAGTCCCTGGAGGCACTGCAGCTCTACCTTGACTGGTTTTCCCATTATACCTGCTTCCTGCAGAGACTGCCCCAAGAGAGGCTGCAAAAAGTTCACTTTGACCAGGGAACAGAACTGGTCACCTTGCTGACCTTGTGACCCACTGTCGTTACAAGGGTCAGCCCTGCTCACATCATGTGCTCAAATATTTTGACCTACAGATATGGAGAACAGAATCTCTTTGAAGTTCGCAATATCCAGAGGAAGAAGGAAAGGGGGAAAATACCCTCCAACACACGTGAGGCAGCACACACATGAAGATGGTAGCAGCTTCTGGCAGCCTGACAGGCATGGAGGGTACATGCACACCACCAAGGCATTGGGGTGATTTCCACACAGATAAGCAAAAAGATAAGCCTGCAGACCAGCCCATGGCTGCAGAAATGTTTGCTCATGTATTTTGTACGACCTTGGCAGAAATACGGAGCTGAGGACAGAGTCATGAGGAAGGAGGCGAGAGAAACACTACTCACAAATGACAACCAGAAGTGTCCTAGAGATGGGAACGAGTCCTTCTGACCTAACTGCAAAAGGGTGGGGAAAGAAAAAGTGCAGAAATGGGTCGGGGAAGGCAAAGTGTAAGAATTAGAGCAACAGGAGGAGGAACAGGAAGGTTTTAAGATTACATATAAAGAGGAGCAAGGCTGGCTGAGAAAGGTGGTAGGAATCAGCTGTTCCAAGCAGCCCAAAAATACCATCCAGCTGCATGCAGCCACAGGGCCAGAGGCCAAGGCTGGGTGCCTGGCTGAGGGAGGAGGGGGAGATGGGGCTGGAAGGGGAGAGGAGGGGCAGAGAGGGCTGCCAAACCCTACGAGAGCTTCACAGACCTCATAAAACAGCCTAGGCTCCAGCTGTTCGCTGGGCTCAGCCCGACACACTGCTGACCAGGGTCGTTCCTGCAAAGTCAAGCACCCGAACGCAATGGAGACGGGTGAACCCCCCTGCTCCTGGAAGGCAAACGTGCAGCCCAGCGGCCGAGAGCACATGTGTATGTTGAAACCCCGCTAGTGCTCCCGCGTGGGCGGTTAACGGAGCGGTCCCTCCCTCCACCGCCTGCCCTAGAAACAGCGGTGGAGGCTGGAAGGGCCTCTTGTCTTTAACGCCTCTCACTGACCTTTACACCGGGCCGTGTGTGCTGCTGATTTATTTTACCCCACCAGGGACACCACTGTAGCAATGCATTAAAACCCAGCAGCTTTCTGCTGCGTGCAAGATAGATACTCTGCAGTTCAGTCTGACATCAAGGCAGGTTTGAGAGGGGGCCTGGTTGGTTTGGCTTGGGTTTTTAATTAAAAAGGGTGGTGTGTTTTTTAAACAGGCTCAGGGTTGCCTCTTCAGTGCATTTGGCTGATCTTCCCCAACTCCTAACTGCTCAGCCCCAGCTTTGGAGGATTTACGTCCCCTGCCTCTTTCCACTGGTCAGTCAGGTGCCTCTGCATCCTCTTCAGCCAACTCCCAGGCCTGAGAGCTGATTCTGCTGGTAGTTTTATCTCCAGTCCATCCTCCTTCTGCCTCCTCTGAGACACGGTGAGGTTTGGGCTGGTTTCTCAGGGTAGCCATGCGTTGTCCATCCCCGTCCTGGGCGGAGGGAAAGGAGGGGGGTCATGGAGATGTGGCAAAACCACATTGTGCTCTTGGTCTTTTGGCCAGCTGGTAAACCACTAGGGAACATGAGGAGGGAGCAGGATGCAAGGACCTTTTGGCAAGAAGCTTCTGGATGAGTTTTGCCTATGGAGGTCAGCTGGGGGAGTTGGTGGGCAGGGAGGAGACAGCATGGAGAGGAGCAGGAATGATGAAAGACTTGCCAAAACTGGGTCCACAGGATAACCCTATTCCAGCTACCTGGCCCTGAAGGAAGGAGTAAACCACAGAGGTCCCACAGCACTTCCATTCCATCTCCAGCACCTGCCCCACATCCAGGGCCCTGCCAGAGAGCAGAGAGCTGCTCCCTGCCTGCAGCTGGCTGCCTCCCCAGGAGGCCATCTCCTCCTCTCACCCAGCTGGAAGACACACTGGGGAGGGAGCTTGGTTTTGAAAACAGAAAGGAGCCCGTAGTGCGCCATTGTTCAGTGGGTAATTGCTTCCTTTCTTTCCCTCACTCCTGGTAAAGCCAGGGGCAATTCCTTCTAGCTGGAGGCAGCCTCCTCCAGGCTTCTACTTAAGTTCTTAAGAGAGACTTTCCAAAGAAATAATTGCTGCCTTTCTACTTCACAGTCTTAACGAATATCTTTCGACCTCATTTCAACAATTAGTGGGTTTTATTTAGGTGATGAATGGATTGTCTTTTTTATTTAGCTCCTGCAGTCTTCTCTCTTTTCTCCCTTTCTGATTCTTTTTCCTCTTTCAGTCCCAAAATGGACATACACATTTGTAAGGTCAATTCTGAACTATTCTTAGGATTCAATGTTGTGCAAATTTAAAATTACTTCCAGCAGTAACATTTAACTCTGAAAAATAAGGTGCTTCAGATCAAATTAAAGAAGACTTTTAAGTAAGAAATATTAGTTTATCCCCCAGTATATCCCTGCTTAATGCAGGCTAAAATTTAAATCTTTGCTCTAGAAGGATGAAATTGTCCATCAAATTATTTACTAAAGCCTATAAACCTGTCAGGAAGTGAGGAGGTCTCATCAGCTCAATACAGCCAGCATAGGATGGGGAAACTTCAGAGAAAAATCTACTTAATAAAGCAAAAGTTTTTCAGTGGATGGTCTCACTATAGCAGCACTGACACCACCTTCTTTTCATGCGTGAAAGAACTGCACATTTGTATTCAGTGAGGACTGCAAAAGTGAAGATCAAGGAATATGTAGCCCTTATCTACCTAGAAGGAGAAACCAGAGGCAGTAGTGAGCCGTGAGGTAGGACTGGAGCCCATCCACCAAAGACAACAAGAGGGGAGCTGAAGCCTCCTGTACTTCCAAGAAAATCCCTGCATTAGCACATTGTATCTTTAGTCTCCTAGTCAGAGTATATGTTCAATGTCTGGATTTTTCCCCCAAGTTCCTTCTTTAGCCCCCAGAAGGCCAGGACTTTCTTCTTGCTGCAAACCACTGGATGATAACATTGGCTACAACACCAGCTTGCCTGCTGGGCGATGAACCTGCAGGGTGCCTTGAAGAGAAAGGAGGACTGAGTGACAGTTCCTCCCTGGTGAGAGAGGTGAGGAGGGAGAGATCCAGGGTGGGCTAAAACAAGAAGGAAGTACAAGGCAGACATACTGTATCTTTTTGCTGCATAGAGAGATGTGCTTTTACCTGCTTGCTAAGTGCACAATTTGGATGGCTCCTTCACTAGAGGGAAGAGGTTGGAAATGAAAATGAAATGATCACAAGGATGTTTAAAAGAATAACTGGACTGACAGTCTCCAGCACAACTCGGTTTTAGGACTGTCTTGGCACAGGACAAATAAGGACAGGCATAGTGACACCTGACATTACAGGATTAGGTTTTTGGGCAACCCCATATGACATAAAGGTGAGCCAATGCTGAAGACACATATTCCATACAGTATAAGTAACCTAAATTCACAGATGCACTGAAGACTGAAAGGGAGAAAGACCTGTTTGAGAGCTGACCCTTGACAACCATAGCAGTCTAGCAGACTGACCATCTGTTCCAATTTTTTTCCCAAAGCTGTCCTGAAGCCTGCATGCTACATGCTGTCATGGTGCAAGTGCTGAGCAAGAGCACCTGGGGCTTAGAAGCCCATGAGTTGGCTAAAGCCCACGTGAAAAGCAGGAAAAAAGTCATGAGGATGCCCTACAGAGTTCAAGAAAGCGTCTGAAGCCTTTCCAGCCAATACACAAGTTCAGAGTCAAGCAAATATTTCCCAACACCTCAGTCTGTCACTTCAGTTTTGCTTCCTTATCAGCAGTGGATTGGCCACATTGCATTCCTTCTGCTCTCCAAAAGGCCAGGAATAAATCACACACAAATGGCTTGAATGCCTGAGACCTAAGCTCTTGCTTAAAGTTAAGCATGTGGTTAAGTGATTTGCTGGTAAATTTAAGCTCTGGAGCATTTTGCTGAATTGGGCCTAATGGGTTTGTCCCAATGGAATAGTCAGATTTGTAGAAAAGCTAAAAAAAACCAAAAAAAGTTCTTAAATCACATTTTTTCAGAAGTTCAGAAAAGTTTGGGGGGTTTTTTTGTGCTTCAGGTATAGTTTTGCAGGGAGGGTGGTCTTCTTTTATCAAGTGAACTCATCTTTGTTAGATATATGGACAATTTATACCTGTGAATTGCACCGGCTCTTTCTCTCCTCCCTCTCCAATACACAACCATAGATAAGCATTCCTCTGAGCGCATGCATTGGTAGAACAAAAGGGTCTTTGTGAACAGTACATTTATTGTTCCAGTTTTAAAAAATAAATATTTTTTTAAAACATTAAAATTGAGCCAAGGAGTTGGGGGGAGGAGGTGTAAAGAAAGGATTTGTTTTCCTGCCATAACACCTTCTCAAATGAACATTACTGCTAAACAAAGACTCATCAGAAGACACTTTTAATTACATTGATTTATGGGAGAATTCAATGGATTTCTGCCAGTTTACACCAGCAGAGAATTTGACCCTATGTGATTCTGTGTGTGGGAGATATTTGTACTTCTGAGTTGGGGGCTTCAGAGGGATATTTGAATTTTAGATAGTCAATCTCTATTTGTGCTTATCGTACAGCAAAACCTTAAGGTACCGTTACAGACTATAGATTGCACTTACTTGAGACTATTTTTTCTCTACATAACAAGAACATTAAAAAAAAGCCAAAACTTGCATAACTTTGGTTGCTATGTGCATTTTGTGAGGGCTGAGACTGGGGAAGGGTACCACCAGCCTGAAAACTTCTTATTGCAAGCAATTTTGAGGAGAGGCCAGTCTGGAGAAGCAGATGAAAACTTTGCATGGGAATACCTCTACATGCCTTCTCTTAGAAAATCAGGTTCAGTCTTTGGATGTTTTCTTCTGGCTGAGCATCTCTTCACATCTGGCAGCTTCTCTCACCCAACCCTCTCCCCAGGACCCTCCTGCTTTGTCAGAAGAGTAAGGGCGTACAATCCTCAGCAACCCCACCCTCCTCCCAGCTTCAAGCCACTTTAGAAATCTCTGCCAAAAGCCTGCTTCTCTGGTACCGCAGCCAGCTAACAACAGACTGCGGGTGAGACCAGATGTCCTCTCATCTTTGTCTGTACATCTGCAGGCTGTGAGTCCAGGAAACTCCCTGCTGCTCTCCATCC
The DNA here is from genome assembly GCA_013400535.1 of Scopus umbretta. Classification (NCBI taxonomy): domain Eukaryota; kingdom Metazoa; phylum Chordata; class Aves; order Pelecaniformes; family Scopidae; genus Scopus; species Scopus umbretta. The sequence goes on along the minus strand of VZTL01076728.1, from coordinate 84,543 downwards.
CTTGACAGTCATCTAAGAGCACAGGACAGGTTTTAAGCAGGTACCTTGGTGCATTCCACTTTCCAGATCTTCTCATATATAGGATGCAGCTCATGATTTGTGCCGGTGTCTATGCCAGTTGCTGTAGAGAAAGATTTTTAAATGGCCAGTTAAAAGAGTTAGGCTAAGGACATGTCTCTCTTTTCATAGCCATAAAGAAAGTTTGATCGCATATTGTCTCAACACGAGAAACACTCCTCATGGTCTTCCTTCCTGTTAAGATCTTATTTTCATAGGAAATAGTACAGTCATTGGGAAAAAGTTCTTTAAACTAACAGCATCTTACTCAGGCAGCTGAAAGTACCTTTAAGTTTGCTGGAGATTTACATACCTATTTATTACTACCAGTTACACAAACCATTCTTCTATTAACAGGAGCCCATCCATCGTTCTAGGCACCTTTTCACCATCTCAAAATTGACAAGCCAACACCTATATGTAATATAACAGTGGACTGTTTATATGCTCATAAATTAAAAAATACACATGCTTTCTCCTTCTTATCAGCAGTCTCCTTTCTTCCCTCTCCTTAAATTTCTCTTCCTCTCTTGCCTGGGAAAAAAACTGGGTCTGTGCATTGCAAATGTCTTTCCAGCAAATCATCCAAACAATCTATAGGAAGAAGCCCTGGGCTCTCTTCTCTTTGCTGCAGCCAGAGTCTCATTAAATGGTGGAAAAGACAACTTGAAAACCTTACTCTGTTTCTCTACATGATTTGTGTATCACAAAGCAGAACGCGCTACAGTCTTCAGGGCTGTCACAAAATCCCAGGACCTCCTCTGCACCTTCTCTTGGCACCATCCAAAATGTGCATGCACCAGTCAAGAAGGAAGAAGACAACACTGGGTAAGGTCTGTCTCTGTAAATGAAGGTCTCCCTTCTTCTTCACTCCATTGTCCAGTTAATGTCTCATCCACACAAAGAGGCAGCTTTGCTATTTTCTTGGAGTCCTTCCCAGCACATTGGCTGCAATTCTCTGCTCTGTTTTTGTTCCCTTGTCTTGAACCTATGATGTGCCCCCCTGGTCTTCATCAGATACAACTTTTGCTGCCCTATTTGATGGGGGTCTGAACCACGTGATCCTTTGCCTCACTGGAGTTAAAAGACTTTATGACTTGGATCCATTCCACCCACTATCCCATGACTGATAGAAACAGGGATTGCATTCACTTTCCTGATTTTTAGGCTTCTACTGCATGTCTGGCTCATTCACCTTCCTGACATTTAATTGAGTTTCCTCCCTGCATGCTGCAGAAGCAAGTGACACGATGACAGAAGACATACAAGCAAAAATACATAAATAATCTACTGATCCTGAGGCTTTCAGGAATACATATGTGCAGAAGCAAGGAGAAAACATTTCTTCTTTCCAATCTTCTCTGGAGCTGAGAGCAAGCACATTGTCCATGAAGCAAGTACAGGCACCACAATTCCAATATCCCACTATTGTCATGTCGCAGGGAACCAGTAGATTTGAAGTATTCTTGTTTCTTTTTTCTGAAAACTTCGTTGAGCCCTCTCTCTCTAGACATTCACCTGCAGCTGGCAACAACCTGAAAGCAGACCTGTATAGGCAATTTCAGCAAGATTTGCCGTATGAGCACAGTCGAGTTTCGGGATCAATTTCCAGCTCTTTCACTCAGCTGTTCCTCTCTCCATGTGACTGGATGTTCCCTCTCAGAAGTGATTCATTATAGAGGCATTTTACATTTTGAGGGCAGATACAACTTTTCACTATATGTGTCTAAAACGCTTAGCACAATGGGCTGTGATCCCTGTGGGTTGGCTGTAGGCTGCCCTCCAAAGCAAACATATAACACCACCACACATCCCTCCAATTCACATAATAACCTGTGAATTTCTTTGGCACCAGAAGGTACCACATCGAAGTGCAAAGCTCCAGTGTTTTAAAATGCCCCTGAATTTGGCCACGCATCCTCACAAGACCTCCACTCATGCACTTCAAGTTACACAGCTTCATCAGAGTCATATACAGTGAGGAAGAAAAGGAAACACATCAGGGAGAAAATTATAACTGTGTTCAGGACATATATATATATATATATAATCGAGAGAGAGAGAGAGGGTGTGCAGCAGCCAAAGGACCATTCTGCCTAGGCAAAGACCTCAGCTGGACCATCCTATACCAGCTCTGTAACCCAGAGCCCAGCTGCCTTTGGAGATGTTCATGCAAGGCTGCAGGTGCTGGTAGATGCTTGCTTCTCCTGGTCAAGCTCGAAGGGGTCAGGGAGGAGTGGGGAACACTTCCCGCTAGGTAAGGCACTGTATGAAGCTCTGAGGAGACCCCAGTCTGTTCTCCAGTGCCACTACTTGCATCGTTCTTCCTAAACGACCCACTGAGAGTACTCTGCTACTTTGCATGTCCCTAAGAACTTCAGGGGGAAATGGTATTTTAGTTCATTTGTAGCCCAGGAAAGTTCGGTGCTGAACAGTGGCCAGCATTATCTTGAACACTCTTCATCCTCCACCCCAGACACCGCTGCATTTCCACATTTGTTTCTAAAGGATGATGCATAAAGAGGATTTAGAGGTGATTTTTTTACTAAGGATATTCAAAAAGAGTGGAGTGTTGCTCTTGCTGAACCAAGTCAGGTTTAAATTATCTCACTTATCAATGTCATCTTAACAAGAGCTTAAGAATCACATCTCTCCTGAAAATAAGTTTCAGCCTTACTCTGAGCCTTACAAATTGTTTATTAGTTTGCCTTTTTTTTTCACTAAGAACACAATATGTAACGGTTTTTTACAACCGAGTACTATAAATGTTTTAAAACAATTTTTTTTTTTAAATGAAGCGTTAGAATATGAAACTCCAAACCCACTGAAATATTGAGTTATACAGTAATGCTGGAACCTCTTTCCTCTGTTTCTTCTAAATAATTGTTCAATGAAATGGGCACAGTCCTGGAGCGCACTGAGCCTGGAACAGAACTACACTCTCCAACCAGAGCTTTGCTGGGGGACAGTTCTGTCATGGTGTTTCAATCGTCTTCACTTGCCACTAGCACCACCGTAATTGTCTTTTACATGTACATGCACAGGCCCTTCATCTCCCAGGACCCGAGAGTATTTTTGAGATTGTAAATAAAGAGATAAGCTCACCCTCCCCTGCTGAAAGCAACCCTCTCTGCCCTGGATTTCTGCAGCTCATTAAAAGCTGTCAGCACTGCACAGCCCTCCCGGCAGGGGCACTGGGGATGAAGGGCAACGTGAAGCTGAGACCACAGATAGCATTTGTGGAGGAAGGGTACAGTACTCAGTACTTACACTATGAAATCTCAGAGAAAGAAGAACCATTAAAGCGGAAGCAGAATTAAGCAAGACCTCAATTTAAAAAACAAGCTGTAGGTTAGAAAAGAGTTAAAGAGTATGAGTTTTCGTTTGGAGCAAATTATGTTCTTGGAATATATGAAACATCTATTACCAGCCATCAATTTTTACCATATGGCATATGCATTACTTTCCCTTCTAAACACACTTGCAGTTGCAGCTCATACCTTGCATTCAGCTGTTGTATTGTGACAGAAAAGTCCACTTTGATGAAATGCATGACTCTGGCAAGTTGAAGGTGTTCAGATGGTGGTATGGAAGTTCACTGAGACTGTTCATGTTCAGCCTGTGTCTAAGTACTGCAACACGCAGCCTGCAGTATATCTGAGAAGAGTGAACATCTTCAGCCAAATTATCACTAGGATTAGGCAATCTAATTCAACTCAGATAAGTTCTTCAAAACTTTTCTAATGCTCCAAGCAAGCTTTCAATGAGGATTTATTTTGGCAGGTCTCAGTCTCTTTTATCTTGTGATCCTATGTTGCAATGGAAAAGAAAGTTTTCAAGACTCTTTTTCCTGGCAGTTAAAATAGGAGGGAGGCCTCTCAAATTCATTTGCAATTCACAGGTTGAAAACATCTGATCTGTATGATCCAGTTGTTTTATATTTCTTAGCCTCAACAAGAAAATGCCTTGCAATATTTTCAGTGCAGCTGGAAGCAAAGACTGGTGGATTTTGCTTCTTAAGATACATCCAGTTTAACCTCTTTGAATGGATAAAATTAAGAACAGTAGAAGTGAAGCACAGCGCAAATCACAGAAATTCTGGACAACAGAAATCCAGCTCTGAGCAGGTGTTTTTGCTAAGTGAAAAATACCACATCCGAATGTGTCTCTTAGTGACTTGGTTTGGCCCATCTATACAGAAGAAATCTTGTGCATTTTTCTCTGGATCATGCCTCTAAACCCACTAAGTACCTATCCCTCATTAATACAATCAGTCTTGCCTAGGACCCCTGTTACTCTGAGATCAGATTCACCGTTTTGATGTGACCTCTTGAGGTTTAATTTCCTTCCTCCCTGCCAGCAAGATCATAATTATTGAGGTATTAGCTGACATGCACTGACTGATTAAATCTAAAATAAATACTAATTGCATTTAAAAGGAGAGACAGTATCTGACTCTAGGTCAGATGCAAGCGAAGATCCACTCGTAGGTAAAGACAAACCCCAACTTGGTGATGAGTTTGATGGGGCAGCTTGTTCTTGCTAACAGTGCAAATCTGTAATAAAGGGAAGCCTGAAATCTATGTGATGGCACAAGTCTAAAAGGGTCCTGTCTCTGTGGGGCAACACACCAAACACGTACACATTTGCTGTACAGCACAGCAGAACGAACTGCTAAAGTCCAAGATGATACGAAACAAGTCCTCTGTTGCTCAGTCCATCACATGCCACATGCCTCACATACTGATACCAGGTCTGTAAGGACAATATTCACTCTACAGGCTCTGCTTAGCTCTACCCCTGTACCAGGGTGGGCCCATGACGAAAGCCACAAGAATAATTTTATGTCACTTCTTAGGCCTGTTTCCTCACCTCAAGTCTTGCTGTATCGCTATGACATTTTCTGTGTAAATGTCAAGAGGTCCCAATCAGGAATGAAGAAAATCATAGCACCTCTGACAGCTTGCATCTGGGCTTGACTCATTTTTTTTCTGAAGCTTTTACTTGTCTTTCAGTACGGAGTTCAAGCCCATGTTCCCTTTTCCCTAAAACTGATCCAGCCACTTACGGGATTCTCAATGAGATCATTCAGGAAATATTTCCAGTTGGAGGTCTTTGCTTGGGGATTTTTTTTATTTATTTTGTCCTGTGCTTGGCATCAGTTACAGGTGCTTTTCCTATTTTGGATGGAAAGGATATTAAGCAGTATTCCTAAAGGTCCTTTTGGTCTTTTTTTTTTTTTTTCAATTTGCCAAAAAAGCTTTTGATAGAACATCCTCCCCTGGCCCCCAGTCTGACAGGATTCCCTGACCTGCATAACGCTGTCCAGATTGAAGCATGAGAAACATTTCGAAAATGAACTATGCTGAAGTCTGGGAGTTATTAGCTGCCAAGAAATCCCAAAAGCTTTTAAACCTTGTTTGCAGCTGCAGAGTAGGAAACCTAGGTGCTATTCATAGAGGAATTCAACAGGAACTGTAAATTCAAGGCAACTTGCTGCTAAAATACAAAGGTAAAGAATTAAAACAGACGTAAGAAAAGAGCAACCCAAGCCGTCACAATGCCAAAGCGACTGATTGAAAAGGAAGTCTGAAAATTTCAGTATGCCTAGCTGGGATATAAAACTCAGACTGAGGTAAAGCAGTACATTCTCTAAAATCATGTGTCCTTTAGTCAGTTGTAGATCAGGGCTGAAAGAGGAGGCTGAAGAGCCTGTTAGCACTCCAGGATGGGAGATTTTTGTTATGCACCTGGCACATGGGAAGTGGGGGAGGCTCTGGGCAAAGGCCAGACTCAATCGGTCAATAAACATCTTTGTCAAGGAATCAAACACTTCTCCAGTCCCAGTCACTACACTTTATTTGCTATAATATCAGAAAACTGTTCTTTCCCTATTAAAAGAAATGAAATTATGGTGAATGGGTGGCTTCAGAACTAAGAAGGGTTTTCAAAGAGTGTTGGCGCACAACCAAAAGTCATTGGATTATGTCGGCTTAATAGATGGTGTGTATCAGCCAAGTGATGGCCATTACCTGTGTGTGTTCTCCCAGCCTAGGCTGTGATGGGCACAACCACCATGCCATCGGCAAGCAATTTTCATTTCACAAGGAGACAGAGTAGGAGCAGGATATGGTGAGTTACAGCAGGTCAGCTTTCCTCTTCCAATACAAGCCTTGTGCCCCTGGCCAGTGAAAAGCAAATGTTATCCTCTTTCTCTGCTCTTCTGCATACAGAACAGCTAGCAGTCCCAGCCAGCAAGGTAATAAACTGTGAACACCTTTTAGGGAATGATCTCATCCTCAACAAAAGTTAAATAAAACAACTTGATAAATCACCATTCCCCCATGCACACAACCACACAAAGAAATAGAGTCCTCCTGCGTGCTGAAGTGAGCAGTGAGCAGCTGCTTCAATTTTTGAAGCATTTTTAGGAGAAGAGGAGCTTGATTTTCAGATAGTGCCATAAGTGCAACCTCTGAAAAATCAGGTCCCGCCAAGTTGCCTTATGTTCAATCCCTTCAACAGAAGCATCCCAAATGAACTTGTCACTTGTCACCATCTTTTCCAAGGACTCCAGAAGGAGAGGCAAGATTCTCGTGGCAGAGGAATACTTTTGCACACCTGGCTTGTACTACTTTAAGGAAAACTACTCTCAAGAGCTAATTAAAATGCATGATTTCCCCCCTCTAGCTGTATAGATTAATCTATTTCATTTTCAAAAATCTCATTTTTTCCCATCACTTCAAGTATTCAGAAGAGATTACATTATTACAATCACAACTTGGCCTCAGTCCCAGAATAAAGAGATGAAGAGAGAAAAGGCTTTTGTTGAGCACACACACACACTCACACACACGCACCCCAAGCAGTCAGCGTAAGCGGTTGGTACTTTAGACGAAATGAAAGCACATTAATCAGCTAATGGGGGGGGGAATCTAAATTCTTATGACAGAAGCCACGGAAGTGAAAGATTTCTTGGGGGAATATAGAGTCAATACAAGAGAAAAAAAGACCAGGGTCTCTGATGGAAGACTATGAGGCTTTTTTTTTTTTTTTTTTTTTTTTTTTTTTTTTTTTTTTTTACCAGGGAAAGGCACTGATCTTGGTCTCACAGAAGCAATGATACGGATGGGGCAATTTTTAACAGGGCTGAGCAGTGCCACTGGGCAGTTCAGGGCAATAGTGCATCCAGGTGAAATCAAGGTCTCTGGGCCAGCCAGATCTTTCGCACAATCTGAAGTCCAAAGGTGTTAAAAAAATACTAGTATAGTAGCTAGATAAAGCAGTTCTGCAATTAAAATGCTGCAAGGAAAAAAATGAGGAAGAACTACAATTGTATGTTAAGATGCTTCATTAGCGTGCAGCTACTCAAACTTCCCCTGGAAGAAACTAATCTCTTGAGGTGAAAGGACCAGATTTTATGTCAGTTATGCCAAAGTACTTTCTTTAAAATTAATGTAAGCATTGGGAAGTTCACACAGTTAGACAAGAGCAGAACTGCTGTCCCTACAGGATGCCTCCTCCCAGCGCTGCTGTCCCCCCTCTGCTGCAGATGTTTGGGGAGGGGAAGAGGCTTAGGCTGTGGTTCCACATCTATTAATATCACATCTGTTGTACTCCCAGATTTCATGGCAGGACAGATTTGATCTGGATCAAGCACAAACACATTTTTGTTGAATGAGCCCGAGCACATGACATGATGTGCTCCAGTTTTAAGTTAGTTGGCCACATTATGTCAGCCTGAAGATGACAGACATTACTAGACTTGGCATAAAGGTTGCCAGGATAAAGTTATGTCACCAAAACAGCTGAATGAATTTGAACCAGCTTGTGAATTTGTACCAGATCAGGACTTTGCATTGTAGGGACCAAACTCTTTTGATCCACTGCGGGGAACCTTAAATTCAGATGCATCAGCTTGTGAAAGCAGATTCTAAATCTTAAACCCGTGTGTGCAAGATAGTCACCATTCTCAAAAACCCAGTACCCAGAAGTTAAGAAAACAAATTGGGGTGAGATCTAAGTTTCTAAGTTAGATCTAAGATAGGAATCTTCCTTTTTCTTGCTGAATCAGAGGCTGATCCCCTGTTGGCACAGGATAAGGCAGGGATGCTGATGCCTGAGACATCATTGTGCCCTGACACCACAGCTCCCCATGAGCCTACGGCTGGAGGGCTGTTCTGGGGCGGGGGCAGCATCTCAGAGCAGCAAAAATAAATAAATAAATTTCATTTTTATATTTTGTCGGAAGGATTTGGGTTTTTATATTATATATTTAGTGAAAACACAAATAATTCATGAGTGTTTTCAAATACATGAATAATTCAAGCTGGAACCGAAATAGCTAAATCATCAGGGCCATCATCCTCATAGAGGCATGTAGGATAGGTTATTTCAAGTACATTTCACTGCAGACTGGCACGTGCACAAATTCACTAATAAGCAGCTGTATCCATGCCTTTTAACCTCCACAAAATCCAGCTAGCCACAGTATCCCAGACTCCGGACACCAGCCCTATAGCTGAGATGCAACTGAGCCGTAATTGAGCTATGGGTTTAAGAGCAGGGACAGAACCAGTTTGAAATCCCATTTTATAGCTCCCCAAACCACATCTGAACCATGTGGTACGTGTGTGGCATTTATGAACAAATTATCTGAACACCATACAAATGTTCGCTAATAGCTAACTCCAAACTCTAGCAACCAGCATTCTTGCATGCATATTTGTGGCTGACATTGTGTAGACTTTGAGGCATGTATATTTGTTAATTTGAATTCTGTGTATTTTGTGGGCAATGAGGGTGTAATACTGAAACCATAACTTCATTGTGAAAAATTTTCTGCTTTTTTATATATATATGGAAACCTGGAATGAGGTGGACAGCCAAACACATTAGCAGTTCTCAGAAGAAGAATAGCTCATCTTTTTAAGTACCTTTAAAGTTTCCTTCACCTTGACGCCAACAGATTTCACTTTTTTTTTTAACTATTTCTCTAATTTTGTTTTCAAAGTTTGCTTTTAATTTCCAGTTGCATTTTTACTAAAAACTGCATTTTACATTTCGTTTACCCTATCCCATCCAACAGCATCAGTGAAGGCCACTCCTGATTTACTGATACGAACTGAAATCCTATGGATATTTTGTCAGGTAATCAAGGACATGTTTAGCCTCCTGAAAGAGCAGTAGTTTATCATTTGGGTTTTAAGCATAAAGCATTTGCCAAAAACCAGCCCCTGCTTTGACATTTTGCTTATTACTAATTTAATACATAATGCCAAAACTGTATTCCAGTGTATGCATCATCCAGCCTCCCCCTTGCTCTGGCCTTTACACCACCCCTCATCAGCCTCATGCCAGGAAGAAATACAAAACTCAAACGCAGAGAACTGCAAATTCAGCATCAGCTGAAAAGCTAGTAGCTGTTGTCACCTCAAGCTCTGCAAACACTAACCCCCGAGGAAAACTAGCTCACAGAGAGCTCTGTGCAGGATCATGGTGTTTGTTCACCCAAAGAGCTCAGCCAGGACTAGGATGCTGTTAGCCACCACAGTGCATAAACACAATGGAGAGAGTCTCAGTCTAGGAAAATGGAGTTGAGTGTCCCTGGCTATAAGCACTTCAATAAGTGACAGCATTCTCCTTACTGAAGTCTCAGTGCCTCATCTTCGAGGTACCCCTGTCCCAATGGGAACACGGTCCCTCTGCGCTCCTGGCACAGGGTGACATTGGTGCATTGATGGCAGCACCCTCCCACCACCCTTGTGGCTACAGCCAGAGCCCTGGACAAGCAGTGTGGAGGACACGTAACTTTTGGAAAACAATAGTTACATAGATAGCTGTCCCATATCCCCTCCTGTATCCCACTGCAGAGGAAAGCTCTCTGGGATGGGTTAAATGGCTACTCTGTGGCCAGAGAGGACACTGACAGAAAGAAAAACTTTTGGGAAGGAACGTATAAGGGTAACATTTCATTAAGAGGAAATGAAGGACCTACGTTATGGTATTGACTTATGTAGTTATATCTGACGGCAATTTACATTCCCTGCTTATCACCGCAGCTATGCCTCTGCTTTGGAAAAACTTGGGGTTCAGAACAACCAAAAGAAAAATGTTACGTGGAAAATGCCTAACACTAAGTGTGCTGGAGCCACATCTTCTCTAACCCTCTGATCTTGGGAAATATAATGGCTCATTCATTCTCTCTCTCTTTTTTTTTTTTTCAGTTTTGCAGGAATTCTCCCATTGTAATGAGCCTTTGACCTAACCTCCATTTCTTCTAATACTGCCTGACATCTTCCCATCATATGTTAACAGTGTGTGTCTTCAGTGAAAAGCAAACCATCACTGGTGCTCTCAGGCCCCAAAGAAAAGCAACGTGGAGGAAGAAAGAAAGAGAAACCTCGACCTCACCGGTTCTTCCCAGCGATCTGTTGCTCCAGCAACTGAAAGTCAAACAATGATGTCAAGAAGACCAAGCCAGCCACTTTAAACCTGGCATCCGGTTGCCACAGCAACTTGTTTTTAAAGTAAGTGATGCAGAGAGTTTTTCTTTTCTCAGTATTAAAAAAAAGAGGGAACAAATGAGGGGAAAAGGATGTTTACCTGGGGCTGAGGATGTTAGTTTGGGGGACTGTGCTGTAACACCCTGCCAAAGGGCTGGGGCAGGGAGGAGGGTGATGCTGTTCCCTCCCAGGGGAGCAGAGCAGCTGCCTGGAAGCAAATTGCTTTGCTCTTCCTTTCACCAAAGGAAATGCCAGAGAAGCAAACTCTGCTGCCAGATGCCACATGGACACCAAATGTTCCCCAACAGCTCACACCAGCCCACACTGCAGAGGCACCGAGGGGAGGGCTCGCCATCTCACTTTCATCCCTCCTGCCCGGAGCTCCCTCAGCTGTTGCAGACCCATCTGTCCCGTGAGCCGCTGGCTGCACTGGGCAGCTTACAGCCTTCAAACGCGAAGGACAGGTGCTGGGGAGCGCGGGGGGGCCCCTCGGCCACCCCTGAGCAGAAGCCCTTTTCCAGCCCCCGCTTCCCTCCGGCCCTTTCCCCAGCCTCCTGGATGGCTCTTTTGTTTGGGGCCATCAAGTTGTGACTTCCCCAAGAACTGAAATCTGTGGCGAAAAGGCACAGCTTTGCAATTTCACTCCAAATCAAAAACTCCCCCAGTCCTCTTAGCAGAGCAGGCTGCTGGGGTAAGAGCTGTTTGTGTCCCAAGGGGGACAGGACCTGTCTTGTTTTGGAGGTTACAGCCAACGCTTTGGCTGACCAGATCACTTACTTATCTAGCTTCTTTGCACTTGGAGCACATTCCTAAAGCAGCCATCAACATGGAGCTGGTGCAGAACAGAGCTGAGAGACAAGAGGCAGCCTTCATCCATGCTCCCTTCCTGGAAAGACCTTGCTAAACCAACCAGCCACACCACAGACCTCCTAAGGAGCAGCTTATCCCCACATGCCTGCAAGGAACAACGTGATTAACTCTTCCACTGATTCATTCTTATCCATTTATCTAATACAAACCATTTCTTACTCCATTAGGCTCTTGCCCTCACTGAGTAATCCCCGGTTGTATCATGCTTTGGAATTAGTCTGTAAGGTCCTCAGGGCAGGGATCATGCCTTGGAAGGTGCCTCACAGACTTTAGGCCATTGCTAAATTAATAAGAATGTAATAAAAGTATTAGAGAGCTCTACCGAGGGAGGCATTGTTATGCCCCAGAGGCAGCATATCTGGTTAACAACCCTGAAAAGAAATGCCAACAACATTAGCCTCTGCCCCTACATCCCTCTGCCTAATGTAAAATTAAATAGCTACAAATTACCTATCTATTTTTCTATCTGCCTAGGCAATTAGCCCGTGCTCATTACTGGACATATGGGGATACATCCAAGCATGCAGGCATTCATAGAGATGGGAAGCATAACATACAACATGGCACAAGTGGATTCTCCGAAGCCTCTGCTCCATTGTAAAATATACCATTAAACCCATGATACATTGGACCATCAGTGGAGGCCAGAAAAAGCCTGCTTCCTCCTACGGGAGGGAAAAAGCCTGCAAAATCTGCCAAGAAAAGTGCCCAAATAGCAAACCAAGAGCCAACAGTGGCAAATAGGCTGTGAAAGTACTATCAGAGTGCATGTAGGATAGAGACGAGCAGCCAGGGATGTTTATTCATATGGGAAAGACAAATGCCAAACTATAAGCAAATGTGGCTCAGCGCATTTATTTGCAATTAAAGCTCATGCGTACATCTCCATGAACATGAGGCGCACCCTACTGATTAGCAAGCCTGTTTCCAATGGTGCATTGTCAAGAATAAATCCACAAGATTACAGCAATGGGACATCTGAGCATCAAGACAAATATCCTGAAAGAAGATTCAGCCCGAGGTTCTCTGGTCAGCAGCAGTGAATAGGACTCCCCTTATGCTCCAGCACAGACGTGGGCTGATTTGGGCACTGCAGCAGCAGCAGCTCCCCACACTATCAATCCATTAAGCAAAGAATGCTGCCTCGAATGTGCTTTAATCCAGTTAAGTTCAAGCCCTCTGTTTTGCAGTTTGACAGTAATGCTATATTTTTATTCAGCACAGGATCAGAGGTCTGATGAAACCTTATGTTGCCAACATAAAAGTGGAAGGAGCTTTAGCTAATCCCAAGGAAAATGAGGTCCACCTCTTTCTCCCCACACCCCTCCTGAAAAGAAGGGAAATGCAAACCCCACATTTGACTCTCTTGGAAGAGAAAATTCCCTGCTGTCCTCAGATGGTTAAAACATGCAGCTTTAGTGGGCTGCATAAGGAATAGCAATTACATACCCTTCACCTCTTGCCAGCTTGGGGGATTTTTTTGGTGGGGTTTTGTTCTAAATCTTTCAACTGTTTCTTTTTCCAGTCATTCTTCTGGGGGAAAAAAAATCTCACCCTCCACGAGAAAGGGTGGTTTAGGAGGGAAGAAAACAGGAGAAGGGAGTTCACAGGCTGCTTCCATGTCATTTTAAAAAGGAAAGAAAAAAAAAAAAACAGAAAAAGGAAAAGAAAAAAGAGAGAGAAAGAAAGGCCAGGTCTGCAGTGGAGTTATCCTGGCTGTATTAAAGGAGCAGGTGGTGTTCTGAGTTAATTTATCTGGGAGGAGACCTGAGCAAATCCCAGCAGCCCTGCTGAGAAAAAAAGCTTTGTGCGCTGACACAAAGCCCTCCCCACTGCAGCATTTCTCTTGCTGTCTTCCCTTCCCTCCTTTTCAACTTCTCCTAATTGCAGGGCTAATGTCCTCTGACAAGTGCCTCAGATGGTCCAACAGCAGCCCTGTCACCCACCCTCCCTGCCCCACTCCCCATCCCTGATTATTATTATTATTTTCATAGCACCCATCTCTGCAAAGCCCAGGCTACTCTTCGTTACTCTCAAACACAACCACGTCTGCTGATGAACTGCAAACTACTCCTTCCACTATTCTGAGGACACAGTTGCTTGGCCGTTATGACATTGCTGAAATGTCTGGCACAAGGAACAGTGCAAACCAGGCTCCAAAGATTCCTCTTTTGAGGCTGCAAACCCAGGACCCACATCAAAGCCAGATGCCTGTCTGATGTTTGCTTTGAATGATGGTGTCTGAGGGAAGGGGCCTATCTGCCTGCCATGCCATGAATATGTGCATTATTGGCATAGCCTCCAGCCACACCACAAGCTGTGTGTCAATTAAAATGTGGATCTGGAGAGCAGCAAGCCTAGGCAAGTAAAGATGGGAAAGAAGGTTGTTATTTATAAAGCTACTAAAATAGGTGGATGGTCTTCATATGAGGTGGAAGAGGAACAATCTGACAAAGTCTTCTCTTGACAATGAGAAGAGGCCCAGGTTCAACAAGCATAGTCCTAGCATTTCTTATTCCCAAATACACGCCCAGAAAACAGCACTTCCCTGGGATCCTGGGCTTTTACACAGAAATCACAATTTCCATCAGGCCATAGCATCTACCCTTGCTGCTGACCACTTAGAGAAAGCACAAAACGTGGAGCGAATGTCTCTAGCAGCTCTACTGCACTTTTGGGCTTCTCTTCTTCTATTAAAAGGACTTTCCTCTGGGAACAGAAGCCAGGGTGGCAGCAGAAGGGAAGCCAGCACCTTCAGTAGCTGATTTTCCCAGTGGCATGAAGATGTGCTACAGTTTCTCTACTGCTCATACCATCGCTAGCACCATAGCAAGGCAAACGCACTGGGAAGAGGGAGGGAACAGGCTCTTGTCCAGCTGCAGAAGGTGTATGCAAGGTTGCTTAAATAGCTTCATACCCACATAAGCCATACCAACCCATGCACAGATCAGACCACGGTGAGCTGTGGCCACCAGCAGCCACAGGGAGGGTGCACAGGAGGGGACAAACAGGATGGGAACGGTGTTCCCTGTCCATCCTCAACTGTGGCCACCCGTTCATGCTACAGGGACAGGCAATTTGGAGAGAGAGAAGGCGCCCATAAGGCAAGAGTTACCCTGCACTGAATTATTCAGACTGAAATCAGTTTCTTTGTCAGGAGCAGTAGGTTCCCTTGTGCACTTGGGAGGGAAAGGAAGATTTCAGGATATCAGCAAGCAGCAAAGGGTGTCTCATTCAAAAAGTGCTCCAAGGTTTTGTTGCACAAAGTTAAAACAAAAGACACCTCTTTAAGATACAGAGAAAGGAAAAGTGCTGTGGGGAGGAGAGGGAGGGGCGGTGGGGAGGCATGAGAGCAGCTGGAGAGAAATTCCAGGGGGACAGATAGACAGGCAGTCACAAAGTCTGTTAATTATTTAAAAAATAAACTAACACAGAAAAGGATGTCCTGGGGAGAAGAGGGAGGCAGAACCTCAGGGTACCCATCAATTATACACAAACCAGCTCAGGGACACTGCAAATAAGGGTCCTGTGGGCATCCTCGTGGAGACATCACCAGAAGCTGGCCCCATCCCACCACTCGTGGCACAGCATGGTACCTTCGTGACCCTTCCTTACCCCTGGTTTCTCGTGTTTTGCAACTTGAGTTGAAATCCACAAGAGGAAACAAAGAAACACAAAGCAAGGCTTGGCAATGGTCTGCGTTTCTAATTGCATTACAACCGCATTTTCACCTGACACGCAGTGAACTGGCCAGCTTGGGAGCCTCCCTCCTTATTTTTGAAACAGTGACCATAACAAACAGTTCGGTGTTAAGCAGAAGTCAACTGCATCCAGGTTGCTGCTTCCAGATCAAGGTAAGCAAAGCTACAAGGCAGGAGACCCAGGAAATAAATCTGTCCCTTAACGATCAGCTTGGACTGATATGGAGCAGCATCTCCAGAGCTGCAGAGTCCCAGTTTTCAACAGGATCAGGTCACACACACCACCCCTGGGGACTACACAACATGTTTTTTCTTTGCTGAACAGCCATCAGCACTGCTGACTTTCAGATCTTTCTTTACAAGAGCTCTTAACAGACACCAACCAAAACACAAAGTTTAAGTGGAAAAAGTATTCCTCCCAGTTTTAATATTTTCTTATAACTTGAACCTTCACTTGAGATCCCAATATATTTAATACAGCTCTGGTTCAGAAAATCTGAAGTTTAAGAGGGGAAGAACCATCTCAGTGTCAGAAGTGGTAATCCTGCATCCCACGTCCACTTCTGTTGTTTCTTGTTATGATGAGAATATATAAAGTATTCACTAAAACCCAAAAGCATTAACTTGCCTTGTACACACCACCAAATAAACAGTAACAGCTTTGGCTTACAAATCGGTGAAGCTAGAATTCAAGTTTTCTGCCTACAGGTATGAAGACCCATGGCCCATTATGAAACCTTAACCCATTGAGGTTATCCTAATTCCTCCTACACCGCTACTCTTGATTTACACATGAACTAATGTTTTTTCTTGGCATTGAACTCCTCCTTAAAAGATACAGAAACACGCAGCTTGCAAGCAAGAGGGGTGATGTGTGTTTGATAGAAACCACCCATATAAATGAAACCACAATTTTTACAATAAATCGGCAAATGGGCAAACATGCAGAAACTCTATCTGCCATAATGATTTATTTAAAATAAACAAATCCAGCTGTGGTAAAATAACGAGTTCTCTGCAAATACGCACACGAATTCTGGCTATTTCATTACAAACATATTAAATCTAGTCCCTCAACTCCAGCTCTTGATGATAATTAAATACACATAAATGTACTGCAGTGAATTTGCTCCTGGTAATTTGCATAGCAGAAAATAATTATTCTGGCAATTAGATATGGTGCAACATGCTGCTTCTTTACGTGCACCACAAATTTCTTCGATGCTTTTGCGTCACCCTTGAAGAAGTTAATGGAGGCCCCCTTCCTATTAATAGCAATAGATACAGTGGGTTCATGGTGGCTCGGCCTCTTGTGTTTGGAGCTTTGCTTCAATTACCTGTTTGGGATAACTTTTGCTAGGGCTGGTGCTGCAAACCGCTTGCTGCCTTTAAAGATTCGGCTCCTTTGCTTAAGTAGAGGGTTTTCCATTAGTTATGCATTATATCGGTCATTTGTCCAGTGATTAACCAAACAGCGCCAGGGCATCCTTCAGTCCAAGGGATCTTGTTCATTCCCCTCCTGTCCAGTCTATTTGTCCTGTAGCACATGGGGATGATGTATCTCTGACTGAGGAGAAAAGACACAGACCTGCATCTCTTTAAGTAAGACTCCTCATACCAGGCTAAATTTTATAGTCTCCATGTTTAGAAAGTAGTCCCCAGCCATCAGCAGGAGTGAAGGGAAGGATCACACAGAAGAGCATCAGGGAAAACAAAGCCACAGAACAGATTTGCAGGACTGAGCTTCGTATAGCCAGGAAGTCCAGCCTTTTCTTCTCTAAAGGCATTTCTCTTTGAACATTGGTCGAAAAAGCGTGTGAGAAAGCCTTCTCTCCCTCTTGAGGCTGCTTCCTGAGCTACAGCTGTCCAAGCTAGCAGCCTTCCCTGCATTTCAGCCCCAAGCCTGTGCTAAAGGCAGAAGGAGCCTCAGGTTACTTCCAGCACCTCCTGATGCTCCGGAGGGTATCACTGCTCCAGTGACACTGCTCAAGTGTTTAAAGAATGGAAGCATATATGATACATTTCACTTAATCAAATCAAGAATTTTGATAAATTTTTGAGAACCTATTTGTTACCAGTCCACACCTGATAATAAAGGGAGTCCAGGAAAACATCAAAAACAAAACAGACAGCAAGAAATGTGTCTGAGAGGTGAGACACCATCACCATGGGGAACTTCTCTCCCTGCCCAGACAGCTCCTGACTCCTCATGGCCTCGGAGCAGTTTCTGCTGGTGCCACCGCTCTTGCCCCACTACCCTGTGCTGCTCCAGCTCCTCAGCTCTGCAGTGCTCCTCAGCTCTGCAGCTCCTCTCAGCTCTTGCCCAAAGCCATCTCTCCCCTGAGCAACCCCACCTTTTTTTTGTCCTTCACACTATGATTTTAACTGAGGTTTAGTCTACTTGCACAGACTGGTGAGAGAAATGATGGCCCAGAATTGAGGGCAATTGCCTGGGTAGAGAAAAGTCACATTTACTTCTCCCCTCTGCCACTGACTTCTCATCTAGCCATGGGCATGCTATTTCACCTCTTTCTGTCCACCACTGCCTTCTTCACAGCACTGTTCAGAAAAACCTGTTAAAGACTGGAAACACTTTGAACATGATATCAGCCACCAGCTTTTTCTGAAAATCTTGTCCATTATGGCTGGATGTTTATCCTTACGTGAAACCACAACTCTACCAACATCCAAAGTCAGACTCTGTGTCCTTTAGCAGATGGTGGGTTCCACCCTCCCTTCCCAAGGGTCATGGTCAGCATTGCAGTCTGACCTGCTCACATGGCCACATGCTGTGTGGCACAGCCCACCCTTCAGATGTGCCGCAGCTCTCCTACAACTAGCCCCAAAGCCACCTCAAGGTCAGGCAGAGCAGGAGGGGAGGGATACAGCCACCCAACACTCTCCAGCACCAAGACCCACTGGCTGCTGCTGGGGTCTGAAAAGGAAGGGGAAAAATACAACAAAAGACAAGAATAAAAAGACTTCCAGTCCAGAGCATGATTAGGAAGAACGTACCCCTTTTTCTCAGGGTTAGTCTTTTTTTCTTTTTCTCTTTTTGGCCTGGCTTATGGCTGCCTGCAGCTCCCTTTACTGGTTGCCTAGCAGGGCTAGTATTCATGGCAATCTGAGGTACACCATGGATGCTCCCTGGAAGCAGTCTGCTATTTCCTACCCAGATGTCTTTTATTTCAGTCAGTGTCACTGCTCAAAGAGCAACAATTGTGCTTTATTTCCATTGCACTCATCTTCAGATAATCTAGCGACAACCTTACCTTACCTTCAGCTATGTTGTGCCCTAGGTGAATATCGCATACAAAATAATTCAAAACAAATCAGGAAGGCTAAACTCATTAATCCTTCCATTCTGCAAGGCCAAAGGGTTATTTTACAAGGCACAAACACTCAGGCTACACAGTTCTGCTCAAGTGCCCTGTAACAGTCAAGAACAGCTGAAGCAATTAGCAATGCCCCATCTCCTCCAAAAGGCACAAACTCCAGGGAAGGAATCAATAGGAAAACTCTACAATACAGAGCCCTTAGCTCACGACACTGTTTAGGGATAAAGCCTTTAAAAAGGCAGGGAATAAGATGCTAGACTAGGACTTAGAAAAGGGCTGAATTCTGTCCTTTCATATTTAGCTGTACCACAGAGTCTTGGGTTCCCTCATGTAAAATATAAGATAATGATATTTTTTTCCTTCATTAAATCATTTGGAGTCCACTGACAGAACAGACTCAATAAGAACTATACTTCCGAGTTATTTATACCATCCTATTATTTAACAGAATAGTTTTAACACTGATAGATGTGCCAGAACAGACACAGGGGAAAATGCTTCTGCAAACTTCTAACCACAAGCACCACGTGCAGGATTTCTGACTAGAGATGAACCGTCTCCTCCTGGTTAGTTTTTGAATGGAATCTGAGACATGTCCACTTGTCCAGGTAGAAGGTTCAATTTGCTGCCTCCTCCAGTCCCACATCCCCAAAAACTGCACTTTTTACAAACAGGAAAGGGAAAATGTTCTCATACACTTGCTGGCTACATGATGGATGGAGAGTTGGTTCAACCTCTCAAACACACGGTGTGTATTCTTGTTAACAGAATTTGAGTGCAGGTTTCCAAAGTATTGCTTGAAAGGTGAAGCCTACCCAAAGCTTTTAAATTTAGAAATTTCACCTTTACAAATCTGTATTTTACCTGAGAAGATGCTTGTGATTTGTTTATACCTTTCATCATCATATGAGCACCTAACACCTCAGTCATATAAAGCACTAAGAACAGGACTTAGAAAGATATTCTGATTATAAAACTGATTCATTGTTTACTCTCACAGTCCCTGGTTGTTACTTCCACTGAAGTCAATGGGAGTTTTGCCATCGACTTCAATAGGGTGGAGCAGAGCCAGGGACTTTTGTCTGTTAATTCCTTGTGGATCATTTACAGCTTTCCAAGCACCACTGCAAAAATAAACTTCAGATTTTTAAAAAACCACACGCACACACAACAAAAAAACCCCAAACGGAGTTAAAATGTGTATAAATACCCAAAGAGAACCACTGGCATAATATCCCTACAGTATTTCAGAATAGCTTATTATGTACTCATTGAATAAGTAAACGACAACTCCATTTTTCAGGATCAGCAGCATGTGCATTTCTCTCATCAGGGATCAAATGATCCACTATCACAGGTACGTTATTTGCTGTTGAGTATAGACCAAGCCTTGATACAATGACATGGGCTCAGAGCACAGAGACGTGGCCAAAAGTGAACTTGAGAAGTGTCATTGCTCTGGAGGTGCCAAGTGAAGACAGCTGCCCAGGGGAGGGGAATATCTCTTCCAGGTACCTCTCTGGTGCAGTTCAGTTGACCAACCCTAGAAGCCCAAGGTCTTGATCAGGGAGACCAAGCAGGCCACATTAAGTCAGATATTCAGGGAGCCAAAAAAGGGAGAAGGGTGAAAACTCACACATCCTCTATTTTGTCTATTTTTAATGTGCCTCTCATCTCAAACAGCAGAGTGAGAGAACTCAACATTGGGATAGAGTTTGAGCATTTTTGCACCCCATTGTCACATATTTTCAGGCAGAGCTCTTTTGAAGCTAAATATTTTCCCTGCAGAAGCATGGGAAATGTCACTCTCTTGCAAACTTCCACCACCCAGCTGCTGAAAGAGTCAGAAACTGCAGCCGTGGACTAAACCGGGGCAATGCTCCTGGATGAACCTCCGCCATCTTGCTGAAACGATTCTCATGTCAACTGCTTGGGAAAAGCAGGGCTAAGACAAAGGGGAGCTGAAAGCCTGGGGCTTGAATTGAAACTATAAAAGGAACAAAAGTAGCAGCAACAAAACTCTACGGACTCCTTTGGCACCCAAGGAGGAAGCTTAAAATACAGCCAGCATGTCTCTCTGCTTTTTTCCCCTCCCTATCTTCTTCTTCTAAAAAAAA